>JAPMUY010004266.1:57500-212500 GCA_026901105.3 Galaxias olidus
AGGAAGTACCTGGACCAATAACCCATTTCCAACAGTCCTCGAACATGTTCACCTTGACCGTATAAAGTAATGATTAACAGGTAACCCCTCAGTAGAACCAACCCACACTTAGACACGAGAGGTAATGACCGGTGTGGAGGCAGAGCCATCCGCTCAGCTCAACCTGAGGTCTGTTACGGCAGAAAACATTTAAAATCTCTGTCAGAGCTACGACACAGACACTGATGAGCACATGTGCAAGCTATCATCTCGCTCTTAGCGAGAGAGACACCCAACCATTACATACTTCCACATGGAAATCAACTCCAACAGCCGCGGGTGACACGTGGCCAGAACACACTCCGGAGCTGTCTCCCGTGATGAGTGGCCGTGCCGTTCAGGACCTGGGTCGAATCAAATCAGAAAGACACTCGGCGTCGATCGTTTACTCGGGTCTTGCCTGCGGTTCCAAAAACGGGCGATTTTTTCGCCGCATGTCAATTCGATTGGTCTTATCATGAAAGGCACGTTCAATCGAACTGAAGAATAGAGCATTTCATTCTTTTGAATGCTTTTCGTTGACCGCTTGCCCTTCCTGACCCCAATGAACCAAGTGAGTAGTCCCTGAAGTCTCTTCCATCCAGAGCTTCAGGCAGGCGGAAGCAAACGCTCCAAATATCTCCAGCTGAATCAGAACCAGATCTGTAGCGGGCTATGAGGTTAGACACGGGGGGCTCTGATATGGCCAGGCACGACATTGATCTGATTCATTTGACTACAAAAAACAGAGCAAATGGAGGTGAGAGTGAGAGAGAGAGGCAGCGAAAGAGAGAGTCATAGAGAGGCTGAGAGAGAAACATAGTGAGAGAGAGAGAGAGAGAGAGAGAGAGAGAGAGAGAGAGAGAGAGAGAGAGAGAGAGAGAGAGAGAGAGAGAGAGAAGAGGATAGTTGGGGCAGCAGTTCTGTCTTTAAAGGAAGAAGATAGATGTCCTCCACACTAATGTAGTGACAGGCTCAGGAAACTCTCTCCGTGTGCCAGAGTTGTAAAGCAACCCATATGTGAATTAAGCGATGCTCCGAGCTCCATTTCATATGGAGACCGACTGGGAAACAGTGTTCAGCATGCTCTCCATTCATAGCCGGGACGACAGATAGCACTTCTGGAGAGTGACTTACTGAGCATGGGAATGGGCTGCATGTTCTAATAGGGGGAATCACTCACATGGACAGACTGTTAGGACAGCATGGAGTCTCACAAGTAAAAGGGTCAGGAGTTAATTTACCTGGACGTATAGAACACATGGTTTTGAACAGGGAATCACCAGGTGCCTGTGTGTTTGTGTGCATGTGTGGTGTGTGTGTGTGTGTGTGTGTGTGTGTGTGTGTGTGTGTGTGTGTATTTGCGCATCTGCACACGTTAATGCATGCCTTGCATTGTTCCAAAGCAAAATAGTTTTGTGTATGAAAGTGTAAAAGGAGGAGTGTCATTTCTTCCCTGCATTTTAATGTGATATTAAAGTGATGCCAGATTGCTGCCTGGTCAACTTGATCAATTGGGTCATAGGGGGATTGTGTTACAGCCAGGGATTGAAATGTAACTACCCCACTAGCCTGTGGCTAGTGCTTTAGTGACCAAGCTTTAGTTTAACACTCCTCACGAAACAGCTCGTTGTTGGGAGGTTATGAAAGGGATAGTCAAAGACTTCCAGTTCCTGCATCGCTTTCTGACGCAAGCGCTGGTATAAATGTGTACGTGACACCGCCACAGTGGGTGAAGCAACAGTGATGAACTTTTAAATGACCTATCATCAGGAGGTCACGTAGCTGCTTTGACCTCCGACTACAGAACAACCCTCAAGAAGATGCCTTGTCTATTTACTCCCAGTTAGCCCACGTCACAGGCTGCAACTGGAAGATACCCACACACAGCAGACTGTCCAGTAAACAAGTATGCACACCAAAAGAATAGCTGACCGGCATACAAGCCATCAGGTGTTGTGTCACTCTTGAATCATCTACCAAAGAGGAACCACGTTTTGGTCCCGTAGTCCTCATAGTATTCCTGTACAGTCTTACTAATGCTGCTGGGGCAGGAAACAGTGGTGAAGTCACAGGAGGCCAGGGGAGGTGTCACTAACTGTGCGCGTCTTCGGAGTTATGACAGTCGTGCAATCGTGGAGAATGATAACATTTGGTCCTTCCCCTAGGCAAAATGATAAAATATCAAAGAATTGAGGGGTCTGGTATTTGGTTCACTAGTTGATTTAAGGATGGACAGGAGGCCTGATTACACTCCCCTCAACTGAAACACTTTGGCCCCGTCAAAAGCGCACTGGTGCACCATGTGTGGGAAAGCATGATCTCCAGTTGAACAATGTATGCCTGACTAATGTCGGAGAAATGTCACAATTCCACGAACTGCTTCCAGACCACAGGCATGCAGGTCTATTATCATAAGCCTGTAATTAATGCACCGTGTGTATGTTTGCCTAAGAAGACAACGTGTACACCTAGAGTAGAGAAAGACACACCCTTGTCTCTTCATGTCAGGTGGTTGTTCAAAATATAATTAATGTCAACTGTTCCTCCCAAACTCTCTCTATGTCCATTAGAATATCTGCCATCATTGGATATATTTAAAGAAGTAGTAGTAACCTAACAGTAGTAACAACCGGTTCATACACACAGTACCGCCGTCACACACATATTCACACAAACATGCACATACAACTTAATTGAAAGAGTAACAGAAATCAAGTTAAAGAAAGAGAAAGAGAGAGAGAGAGAGAGAGAGAGAGAGAGAGAGAGAGAGAGAGAGAGAGAGAGAGAGAGAGAGAGAGAGAGAGAGAGAGAGGGAGAACAGCTTAGTAGATATTGGAAATTTAACCATAAGTAGCTCAGCTAAAAAAGTACCAAGTAGACGCCACCAGACTTGTACATTCAATGGCATCAGAATTACTTAATTCGTTTAATTCTTTAACATGAAAGACGGAAGGATCATTAGCTGCACAATGCCCCTCCCAAAGAACAAGCAGGTTGTATGCCTATCGCTGCTCTTCATGTTCTATTATTAGGCTTTGCACAATATGTGATACATACATGCTCTTTGCAGGCATTGCACTACATTTTCAGTAGGGGGAACCGATGGCTATGTTATACATGACTTATAGGCCTACCATATGTCATTAATTCCACATATTCACCATTAAAAAATGTACAATTTGATGTTATCAACAAAAGAAAGAATCAAACGACACACACTCGCAAATGTATTTAATTAGTCATACGTTTGTAGTGTTGGGAATGTAGGATAAATATATAAAACATTAAAGATATTTACGATAGGAACGTTAGTATAAATACATAAAATGTTACAGTGTTTGAGGCTGTTGACGAAACGGAATTGACTGACGTGCAGCAAGTGAGCCTTGTCGAAATCAAAGTGAATACCCGGCTTCGAACAATAGATTTCGTCTCATTTAGACTAGCGGTATTAACAACTGAATGAGGGTTGACAGAGGATAAACGCTGTTTTTAGCCCTCCGTGTGTGTCAGTGTGTTTTGAGCCCTTGTTTTGAAGAGGTGAGAGGACTGTAATGCAGGTTGCCTGGCGCCTGGTGGCCGCAGCGTTTATAAGTGCCTGCTGCGCGGGGTAACTGTCTCTCGTGCAGCCCAGTGTAGAGATGGTCAAGATATGTAAATACTTCAGAGAAGATAAGAGCAGGTTATTTGAATGGAAAGAACGCAACAGAATATACTTGTATTTAAAAGACCGGATAAAAGTCATGTCTTAATGCTTCTTGGCTTTGGAGGTAAAATTTGGAGACAGTTTTCTGGACATGCCCAAGGCACATGCACATACATAAATAAGCCTTTAGTACATGCAGTGAGAGGTTGACATTCTGCCTGCAGACACCAAAACTAAATTAGTTGCAAAAGTAGCGGACCAGTACAAATAAACCAGTTGTAACCATTATTTAATTGACCTTTACAGGCAGAAACATACTGTCAAATGCTTAAAGCTTTAATGGAATTCTACAGCAGCGTGTTTGTCCCAAGCTGGGCGATCTATATACTGTGTTCAGAACAATGTGTTAATTGGGGGCGTGGTCTCCCACCATTCGGGATAAACTGGTTTCTATTGCTTTAGGCAGAGGGTTGGGCTTGCTCGACGCAAGGTTTAAGAAGCCCGCAGAGTGCTTGAGAAAGCATTCGACTGAAGCTCTCTCACTGAGAACACGGCTTTATATACAGGAGCTAAATTTAGTGGACAAGTAGCTTACGTTCCTCCATCCTGGACGCGCTTCCTTCGCCTCGTTGGCTTATTGGTCCAGCTTTTCAGCTACAATATTTATAAGATAGCAACTCCTATCAAGTTTGCACATCAATTTGTGACTCTTTGGGATTTCAAAAGACAGAAGAAAGTAAAAGTCTTTGCAATAATTTCACTGGAATCGCCAGTCTGTATCTTTAAGAAAAAAAGTGTATATCTTTGTAATATAGATACAACGTATGGAAATGGCCTCAAGCGGGACCATTTTGCCATCCATCTCTACTTTTGCAAACCAAAAGGAAAAATGCTGGGAAAATGTAAGTAGCCTAATGTGTTTTATTCTTAATTTTTTTTGCATCTTTGAATTTATCCCATGTAGTTATTACCTGTTATTAAGACTTACTTTAATACTGCATGTACAAAATTGAATAAAATATATAGGCCTATTTCAAATGCCGACAACAGCACTTTTGTGTCACACCACTAACCTGACATCTGCCCCGTTTTGTTACAGAGGTGGAAAGATGCTCAGGACAATATGTCGGTAATGACCAGCACATACTTGGGCAGAAAAGACGACGAAGAGCTTGATAATTTCCTAGATCTGGAGTTTATTCTCTCAAACACCTCAAGCTCTGATAGCGCAAACTCCCCCGGGAGCGAGGCCGCGGGACTAGGAGGAGAATCCTACCGTCTAACGGACCCAGGCACTTTGTATCACCACCAGCACAACGGACCAACCCAAACCCCGTCTACCTACACTGCTGTCCCTGACATGGGCGGGCCTCCTCCACCTTACAACAGTCTGATGGCCGAGCTTCTGCGCAGCGAGGTAGACACTAGCTTTTGCCACCAGCTTCCCGGTAACACCTCCAGCATACAAGGGAGATTCATGGTCAGCTCCTCGCTTTTCCCCTCCACTCAGGACTTATTCTCAGAGCAGCAGGGTATCAAAGTCGAGCCCGTCTCATCAATGGACAGTTACGGAGGACCTGTTATAGGGTTGGTACCCCAGATCAAACAGGAAAGCAACGGGTCTTGCATGAGGCCGTTTGAACAACAGCCAAGGCAAGCCAACTCACCCCAGGGCGCAGGAAACATGACGCCACCTCTAAGCCCAGACGATCTCGTGAACTCCGAGTGTCAGCCGCATCAGACCCAGATGTGTCACTCTGCATCAATGACTTTCCCCCAAAGTTTTCACCGGGCATACACCCATGCCCATCAACAGATGCAGCTCTCTTACGCAGGCGCACACCACCACCAATTTGGGGCTATGTATGGAGAAGAGGGATCCATGGGAATGCAGCAGCCTAACAACCAGAGAGTTCTGCTCACCCCGCCGTCTTCCCCCCTAGAGATGATGGACAGCAAGCCCAAGAGGGGTCGTCGATCTTGGCCAAGAAAGCGGACTGCGTCTCACACATGTACTTTCGCTGGGTGCGGAAAGACATACACCAAAAGCTCGCACTTGAAGGCACACCACAGAACGCACACAGGTAAGAATGCATTCCATCGCAACAAGTTCCAAGTTTGCCTCAAATGCACCTATTCTAATTTTAATTAAGTTTAGCATGTGATAAAATTACTCATGATTTTTTTCCTTCTTATTTCTAAAGGTGAAAAACCATACCATTGCAGTTGGGAAGGTTGCGGTTGGAAATTCGCCCGCTCAGATGAACTCACGCGTCACTTCCGCAAGCACACTGGCCACAGGCCATTTCAGTGCCACCTGTGCGAGCGTGCCTTCTCCCGCTCTGACCACCTTGCACTGCACATGAAGCGACACATGTGAGAAATCACACACGAATGAACAAGGACTCTATGCAAAAAAGGAACCCAACAATAGCATCAGGAAAAATTACACCAAATATTTGTTTGTTATATTTTGTGTTTATTTAAATATTAATTTTGAAAAAGAAAAATGGCAAGGAATGACAAACAAATGTAATGCTGTTAGATTTAATACAATTTGTACAATTTATATAAAAATATTATTTTTGAAATATGTAGCTGGTACTACTTTTGTTTTTTTAATAGAGGAATATGTGTAACTGTTTTAGTGCTTTACACTTAACATACTAGGCTGGACCTATATATGAGCACACATCAGACAACTGGAATATGACAATCAACTGAAGACAGCATTGCTTCAGATAGTATGTGTTTATTTTGGTAGTCACCATTAGTGCCTTCTATGACATAAATGCATCAAATGAGTGCCATAGTTTCTACTGGCAAGAACAATCAAAGTTTATATAATAAGTGTTTTATAATAACTGTAAACAGCACATGAGATAAGTTTCAAGACAATGTTTTGATCTAAAACTGCCTTTCTGTCTTCTCTCCTAGAGGCTTGAATTGAATGTTCTATCTGTGTGTTTTTAAATAAGGTTTAAAGTCAGGGTCTTTAATATTGAACTACAGTCTTAAACAGTGCATGCCAGACTGTCCATCTCAATGTGACACGATTGTCGAAGGCTTAGCGTCTTTTGCATTAAGACTTGTTTGTCTCATTTTGTTTATCTCTTGAGTAAAGGTATTACTGCCATGTAAATAGTGACCTTTCTATATAATGTAAATAGTCTATTTTATTGTATATAATAAACTCATTGAATAACATGATTGCTTACTCCCGAGTATGATTCACTGACTTTAATATCCAAAAAGGAGACCAATTTAAAACAGAATTGAAATATATACACTCTGCACTGAGCAATACAGACACGCGTAAATACCAGAAACCAGTATATTTAAGTCAACTACGGCATCAGAGTTTAATCAAAGCAAACCTTCTTTTGACAGCCGGTCTGCAGCAAACTTATTTGAGAAAAATGAACAGAAGAATGTTTTTGTCCCTCTGGAGTCCAATAACACCACATTCTATCTGACTACATTCTATATCTTTTGCTAACTTGAGGACTTTACAGACTTGAACAACCAAATGTGAGAGCAACGTTTTCCAGCTGTGACAGAGCTCCACTCAGGGTCCTGTGGCAGCTTCCTATAAATACAAACGTTGTATTTCCATAATTACAGGGGTCAGATATAGATATAGGCCATGTCTGGGCATAGGGGCACACCACAGACAGAGGGAGACTGAAACCCTGCCTCAACTTAAAGACCTGCATGGAGGGAGGAAGGTTCACTGGGGAAGGAGGGAGGACGACTGACAAAGTTCAAGCATCAGAAGCAAATTCAAAGCCGGGCATAGAGAACGAGATGCACACAACTAGTGATCTGGTCGTAAACAGAGTGAGGGGACAGAAGGAGTGAGAGAGAGAGAGAGAGAGAGAGAGAGAGAGAGAGAGAGAGAGAGAGAGAGAGAGAGAGAGAGAGAGAGAGAGAGAGAGAGAGAGAGAGAGAGAGAGAGAGAGAGAGAGAGAGAGAGAGATGGAGACGTGAGCGACAGCTGGGAGAAGAGGGAAGGCCCCCTGTGTGCCTCACAACTCCACAGAGCCCGTCATGTTCAGGACGACCCGTGCCATGCATGGAAAAGAGGAAGCAACAGTGGCATTTATCGGTAGCACATTTACTCAACTGAAAAATCAAACGTTTTCCTTTCACTTTTTCTCTGCTTGAGCTATATTATTGTTATATGTTACAGCGTTGCGAGTGTGGGAAGCATGCGGCCTCCGCTGAAGTACTTACGTGGCAGACTCGGGCTGAATATAGATGCGTATTTGTTATTTTATGCATTCTTTGATCCATGAAACCAGATATAAGTATATGTTTGGGTTATCTTGTCTGAAAAACGTTTTGGAGCTGCATGTTCAGGGTGATATCTTACCATACCTGCATACCTGCGTCATGGTCTAAAAATATGCTTCTACGCACAGAATGTCATGCCTGCTTTGCTTGGTTGCCAAACCTCTGTTTTGTCCTCACCACTGAAGTGACTCTGCTCCAGACTCCCTCCTCCATGATCAGTATCCCAACCAGTCCATTCATAAGAGGCCTGTGTTGGCTTGGTGCCACGGCTCACCTGAAACTGTGTTTCAGATAAAATCAAGGAGCTCAAAGGCATGGCGGCTTTTACATCATTGTTTATAGCTGACTTTTATGGTGCTTAGCAAGAGGAATAATTTTGTCAACAGCGACATTCCCTAAACGTTTCCGAAAAGTCATTCATGGGGGGTTTTGAGGCTAAGCTTTTAGTGTCATATTAGTTGTTTTGACTAAATCAAATGGTTGTTAATACCATTTATGTGGCCTTACCTCTTCCCGTTTTAATCTTGATCCTAATCAATATTGCAAAGTCACCTGAGAACAAAGTCTAACAGGTAACGTACAAGAAATGCAACACTGTGATAATACAATATTGATTCTTGCTTGGCTTTGGTTTTAGAAACCAACTTTCTCTATCAGATACAGCTTACTGTTAGGTCGGAAATGGATGTGTGGTTAAAAGTGGTTCTCAGCAAAGAGAGAACAGTATGATTTCTTATGAATAAAAAAAAGAAAATTTGAACAGGACCAATGAACTTAATTGCAAAGCAAAATCCAAGCAAAACATTCAAACACTGTATCAAACTATCAATATTAATTAATAACTTGCTCATGGTCCACTTCTAACAGCTGCCGAGGACCTATCTCTGTATGGTAAAAGTGGGATGCCATGGAATGAGTATGCCATCTACTGGATTTCTTTTGGACAACATAGAGTAATCCAGTGGGCACACAATTTGGGATCATTGCGCCTAGATTTCAGACGCATCCAGCAACATTTTGGTACCTAAAATTGCACCAAACAGCTTGGAGATTCGATACGTCTAGATTCAGTCTCATATTTAACATGGTTGCCCAATTTTAAAACCTTTGTCTTTTGTCAAAACTTGACAATGACATTCTGAATCCTCCAACGTTGTCCGCTACATGGTTGGATTATAAGCTGATAGTAGCCATTTTCTCCCTGGGCAATCTCCAGACACCTTCCTGTGGCCTTGTTACTTATAGCCTGGCCTTGTTTGAAGTCCCACTGCGTGTTCAGTCCCAGCTGCTTAGCCAGTTCACATCTATGGAGGTTTGGGGTGCTACTGGTGCCTGAATCCACCAGGCAGCGGTTGCTGTTGTACTTGTGAGATTTGAGATCACCAATGTAGATCTCTCCTTGTTGGTGGTAGTAACAGTACTGAGTTGCCTGGTAGTGGCATCCATAAAGGACGGGGATGCTCCCAGGAACAGCCCCCTGGTCCACACAGAAGTCCCTCAGCAGGTCATTCTGCAGCGCTCCGTAACCCAGAAGGGTTTCCCATGTGTCCAGACTGGGGTACACGTTATCCAGGTACCACTTGAAGGGTTTGCACTTGAGAGTCTCCCTGAGTTTTTTCCTCTCCGTAACATCGCCGATATCAATCCCGTGGTCCTTTAGGGGAAGGTTCCATGCGATGTTAACGTTCCTTTTGTAGTCATCCATCCAGACCTCGGCCACCCGCAGGGCGTTCCTCCTCAGAGCAGTGGCCAGGTCTGGGGCGTAGGGCTTGTGTGCCCGCTCAATGTGGGCTATCTTGGAGCAAGGCACCACCTCTATACTCCCTCCACACAGCCACACCCGGATCCCAAGCTCCACGTTCTCGCCACCGTAGACTGTCATGCCGCCGTCCAGCCCTCCGATCTCGCCCAGGAAGAGTCTGTCGGCCGCAAATATGCCCATGAGGGAGGGACTCTTTCCAGGCTGGGATGGGTCATTGAGCTCCGACCACTCGGGGCTGAATCTCTCGTACATGCACCAGAGGGGCCAGTCAAAGCCATGTGCAGAGGGCCAGTAGCGCTCCACGTGCAGGTCGTCGAAATGAACCTTGTCAAACACCGGCGTCACCACGGTCGTCCTGTCTGCCTTGATCCTGGCCAACATGGGCTCTGCCCACCCCTCCATCACCTCCACATGAGCGTCCAAGATGGCCACCGTGTCAGCGGTGGCATTCTCCCAGCCTGAGATCCGTGACCTGGCCAGGCCCATCTGCCTCTGGTGCCGGACTCTCCGGATGAGGCCGGGCCTCTCCTGGTGGACGAGGCTGACGTAGTCCTCCAGTGGCGCTCCCAGGTCCTCGTTGGTGCTGTGGTCGTCCACCAGGATGATTTCCCTCAGCAGGCGTGCAGGAGTGTGCTCCACGATGCTGCGGACAGCTCTCTGGATGATGGACAGGGCCTCGTCCAGGTAGATGAGCACCACCCCAATGCTGGGGAGCTCCTCCGGGTACGTCTTCTGTAGGCACCTGGGGTCCCGGGTCTCTGGGAGCTCTCTGCTCAGAGGCAGTTGGTTGCTCAGGAAGACATTATATCCATATTTCCGGAAGAGGCTCTCAGCTTCCCTCTGCTCCTCCTCGGACAAGCCGTCCCCCCAGTTGGCGAACAGGAAGGACTTTGGGTACAGCTTTGGCACCACCCTTTTCTCCTTCTTCTTCTCTTCCTCCTTCGCCCCTTTCTCCTCCCTATGCGGACATTCTGCGGCAGCCAGAGTGTCTTTTTTCCGATCGGATTCAATCAGCCTGGCCAGATTGCTGACACTCTGCTCAATCCTTTCCAGTCGTTTCCTCACGTCGTCCTCTTTGCGTCCTTCCCTGATAGGCTGGTCAGTTTTCAACGTCGTGTGCCTTGTGTTGATGATGCCGTACACGAGAAGTGTTAGGGCTATCCCAACCATGATTGCAGCGGCTCGTGGTGTGGGGACTTTCATAGCTGTCGGAGAAGAGCCACTTCTGATGGCTGTCAGTCTTCACCATGTAAAGAGAGCATACGACTCCACAAGCGCAGCAATAAAACACTGCTTATCTCAATGGCAAAGGTAAGCCTGTTGTACTGTGTAGGGCGTGGTCTGTACACAATCGTTGTGGTGAAAGAGACACTTCACATCTTTGATAGTGATGTGTTAGCATAACATCAGAACAACACACTTTGTGGATCTGCAAATTACGGCAGGCAAAAAAAATATGAATGCTATCAAATGCTGTTGGGTAGAGGAATATAGTGCAAATGAAAGGGGTTGTTGAAATAATCATATTTCTATATAATGATTTGCATAATTATTGTTTATTGATTGCCACATTATTTGTTGCAGTGACATAATCATCTTAATCATATTCGAGAATATGATTGGCACCACCATGTCTGGTCGGTTGATAAGGGCTGAATGTATGACGTATGACGTTTTCACTCAATTCCTTCATCGCTATCACCTGTTTTAGCCAGGAACATGTTGCTGCTTGGGTTTAAGTATTCTGTGAAAGTCCTTGGACAGGACTCTCATCTTAGGTAGTGGTTGGTATAGGAGGGTCCATTGACAAACGAGTTATATATCCTTTGTCAATGTTTGTGTTATGATTAATTCAGAATAAATTCTTACAACTTGCTTACATACTAAAAGAACCTGAAGACTCTGTTTTCTTCCATAGGGTGAGCAGGGTAAATAAAACACTTTTTGTGTTTGTACACCAGGTGCACTGTACCTTGATGAACGCCTTTCAAGATAATGAGACTGAGGTTTCAAAGTACAACAGTAATGGCTCTAGAGACATGCCCTGATGAGTAATACCCTTCTGTTACCTTTCAGAAAAGGTTATGGACATGAGGTCCTGCAGGTTTAAGATATAGTTGCATAGGAATAAACAAGGCTTATCTCAATGAAATGCAGCTGGTTGCTAAGAAAGACACTATATCCATATTTCTGGAAGCTTAGCTCTCAGCTCCCCTCTGTGCCTCATCTGACAGGCTGTCTTCCCAGTTGAACAGGAAGGAGTTGGGGTGGAGCTTTGGTATCACCGTTATCTTTAGTGAATGATGGGACCTCAGATGCATTCCCAAAGGAATCCTGAATATAAAGATCACATTATGTAAACCATTCCCTCACTTAATCTTTGTAAAGAGCAAGCAGAGAGAAATAAGGAGGGCAGTCAGGTTAGCCCCAATCCAGAGAAAAGTGGTTTGCTCGGCATCCCTTATTTTCTGAATCCCTGCCTTTTTTCTCCATCCTCCCTTTACCGTTCCCCCTCCTTTTAATACCATATCATACCTCTGCAGTTTCAGATCTTGCAGCTGATCAAATACACCCGGCCAAGCGGACCGTGTCCCCTACTCGGTTCATTGCAGGAGACTGATCATGTGTTTGTGTCTGCCCTTACAATATAGTCCCTTACAGAACATGTGTTTTAGATTATTGGATATGGGGCTGAAACAAGTGAGCATTAAGCAGTTTTGTTTGAGAGGGGACCCCAATGCGTCAACACACACACACACACACACGGGAGTAAGGATATCCCATTATTTCCTTGAATTCTCCCTTTAAGAATGGGGCGGTAGGCCAACATTTTCCTGACAAAAACATTTGAGCAATATGTGCAGCTAATGGAAACCCGTCTGATGGTTGAACATGTTTTTGGTTAAGCGTGACTAGGTGAAATGGAAGTTGCCATATCATGATGGGAATACTTTATAAAGAGTAAATGTGAATATAAACACGGGAGAGAACGAGAGAGAGAGAGGGGCATGTTGAGAAAGTCTCCTGGACCTATTTTCCCTACTAAAAGCCAATAGCCATTTCATTTCCGCACTTCCATTAACATCAGGTAAATAAAAAACTTACCAAGGAATTTCCTGTTATTCCATGCGAAGACAGTTAACATTCCCCAACGCACGGGATTGCTTAGGTTTCAACTAATATGTCCAGAAGTGACTGCTCTGTTGACACAGAATTATTTTGGCACTCCGCAGCTGTATCCTTGAAATGTAGCTGTGTGTAATTCACAACACATTTATGCTGTCTGGTGGAGTTGACCGGACCTTTCTTGGTCTGGACCCACTGGATACAAGAAAATAGCAATGACCATCTTGTCTGAAACGCCTGATGCACACAGTTCACTAGACTGAGGTTTGAAGCAAGAAGCAAACTATGACCTAGAGACATGGATGATATAAGCTAGCATTGTAGTCCTCTCTGTTAAACTACTTGTACCTTCTGACCCAATACAATTCCATTCAACAACTCAATCAAACAAAACACAATCAATCAAAGAGACGGCAAGTAATTTAACTGAAATGTTTATTCTAGTAAACAATATTGACCATGTACAGAGGATTAACATTTTAAAATAAACCTGCGTCTCTTTTCTATTAATGTAGTCATATAATCCTCAAAAGTATTTTTAAGTTACACTTTTTCTCTTCTCCACTTCTTATGGGACAAATATAACTGACATTATAATATACAGTTTGTATACACCATATGCATCTCATTTAAAACAGCATTGATTATTTCTTTGTCACCTGCAAAGGGGGAGAGCAGCTGAGGGCAGGCCAAACAAGGGAAAGGATGGCGCTTCAGAGATCCGCTGTCAAACTAACATACATTTCAGGAAGAAGAAAATTATCCAAATTCCTAATGCTTTGCGACCAGGCCTCAGCACGTAGTTCAGTAAAATGATCGAACTCTCCCGAGTCAGGGAGTAGTGGCTACTCATTAAATATGTTACATTTTCAAAGTTCAGAGAAGAGGGTGAACTCACGGGTATGAGAGTACATAAAGAAAAGAGAAAATCAAATAGAATCTATTGCACAATGGCGGTATCAAAGACAACTACAGCATGAAGGACACACGTATGTAGACGGGTATGTAACAGACAACACTAGGCAGTGAATGCAGGAGCAGAGAGGTATTAACGTAGCAGAACATTCAGATAGAAACGACAGTATGAGTGGATATGACGTGAGCCCTAAGACTGAAAAACAAAACTATACTTTGTGTGCCCTTACTCTCAGTGGAACAATATACATATCATGTAACAATTTTTCAGAGCTTCAATATCAAGTGAAATGATTTCCAGGACAATCACACCTGCGTTTTGTGGCATTATTCTGTCTTTGATCTAGTTTGCAACTTTTTGCAACCTGATCATGGGCACCGTGACAGCCTGTGATTAAAACACCACAGGCAGTACCTAAAGGTCACAGGGTCAGGGGTCAAACGCGTGGCTCCAAACAGCAGAGAGGAGGTGGGTATCAGTAAACTGTACACCTGGGGAGGCTCCTCTCGTAAATACATATTCCTCACGACAACAGCAAATCAGTTTGATATGTAAACAAAACTTCAGGAAGAGATAATTAATATATTTCTTCCTGACAGCAGTAGTGAACAAACTTTAATTACCATCCCAACCCAGAAGGGACAGTGTGGACACAGTTCCAATAAACTATTGACACTATTTCACAAGTGGCAAAGGAGAGTAGTGGTGCACTCTGGCTAGTCCGACATAAGGGGACACTACAATGGCAAATACTGACTGAAGCTTATGGACACAATGTAGGACACATTCATACATTTTCACACCGTATACATTAAGTACATACATACTTACTTACATACATACATACATACATACATACATGTATACAACTTTACACTTTAATGTTCAAGACATTGGAAAAGACTACAGGTTCAATGGACCAAGCAGTACCACCAACAAACGAGTTCAAGTATGAGAGGACATAGCTAAAAACAAAACTATGAGTGGTTGGGCCCTCAATGGTACACTACACACACTGTACCATAAAAACAATTAAATAATAGATCGCACATAATAATAGTTTCCAGTTATAGGGGTGAGATACTCCTCACCTAGAGTTTGTTTGTTATTGATTGATGGTAAACCATAAAAACAAAAAACAGCAGGTCTTTACTATCTTCTTAAGCTTTCTGCAGCTTGTGCTTCTTGGTCTATATTTTGATATATGGGGTTAGTCATGATACAAATGTTATATATTATTTTTCCCCCAGAAACATAATGGTAATACAAAATAACAATAATCACAGACAAAATAACATACATTTTAAAATATTTCAAATGTTAGCCATCTAAAAATCAAAAGATGATTTAAAAGTTCCCTCATCTTGCCTTTCGGTTGTTGTGTAAGCGGTTGTCCTATCACAGCGTTTTGGATCTACAGCTGTCTGTCTATAAAGGAGGCTTCGTTAGTCATTTGAAGGTATGCACCAGCCTTTTCTTCCACTGGGCACAGGACAGAGCAGCCCTGCAACTACTCTAACAAGCTCATCCAAAACACATCTCACACTCACCGAGAAAGAAAATAGATCTGTACCATTTGTCCAGGCCCCCTGGACTCTCTCGCTTGATCACTGTACCATCACCTACCACTCACAAAGAGAAGAATCTAAGCATCAGGGAAAAAGCCAATTCTAATTCAATTCAGGACATAAACCTAAATGACCCAAAAAAAAATAAAATAAAAAATAAAAAAAATTTCGTTTTCAAAATATTGTCCAATAATGAATGACATAATATATAATATCTCTAACACAACCCTTTTTTTTGTGACAAATATTCACGTCCTGTATCGTAGTGGAATGGAGCCTCTCCCTGTCCGTCACCTGGCCGCGCCGCTCCAGTGGCACCATGTCCACAGAAACCAAAGACTCTCTCCAACCGCCGCCACATTGAACCAGCAAAACAACAGGATCCGTATCCTCACTGGCCCAGTGATAGCCTCAGTGTGGTCTGCATTCAATGGGAGTGTAAATGTTCGCTTGTTGACGGTGGCTGGCGGGTCTGTGCGGTCTAAAAGGGGGTGGATCCTGGCTCTCATACCAGATAGACACACGACGCTCATCCTTTGACATCTCCTTTCAGCTTCTATAGTGCAGTTACGCAGTGCATTCGTTTGTTCGCTTTACGACTTCCCGAACGACTTTCCGTGCGCCTCGTGGTCTTCCTATTTTTCCTTTCATCTCAATTCATTTCAGGTCGACACCAGGGTTTTAGACCCAACAAAAACACCAGTCTGTTTCAAAGGGGTCAGTGCCACACCAACACGGTTAGGTTTAGTTTTTTTTTGCTTCGTTTGCTGAGTCTTTTAGTGTGGGGAATGTGTGTGTGTGTGTGTGTGTGTGTGTGTGTGTGTGGTCTTGGGAGAGGTCACGTTGACGGTGAATCAGCCTATGCGGGCAGTGGCAGACTCGCAGTCCATCAGCATCACAGTGTGTGCGTTCGTGTGTTGTGACACTATGTGTGCATATTACTTGATCTGTTAATGCTTGTAGCTTTGTGTCAAAGTTTCAGTTCACGGTAGTTAGTTAGTGTGTGTCAGTGTATGTCAATGTGTGTGTGTGTGTGTGTGTGAGTACGCGTGTCCGGCCCAGGTCATGCCATCTCGGCCTTGCTGAGAGCTATAGCCAGCTCCAGGTCCTCCTGCTCCTGCTGCCTCAGCCTCTTCAGGCGCTCCCGCTCGGCCCGCTCGCTCTCTCTCTTCGCCCACTCCAGTTGCTGGGCCTCGTTCCCAAACTAAGAGACGGCAGGGGGGGGAAAACGGAGGGACGGGAATTAAATGCAGTATATGGCTCATTCACAACCACACACACACACACACACACACACACACACACACACACACACACACACACACACACACACACACACACACACACACACACACACACACACACACACACACACACACACACACACACACACACACACACACACACAGTCACACACACACACAGTCACGGGTGAGCCTAGAAATGAATCAATGTGTTCACCAATCAGCCTTTGATAAAAGGAGCCCCTGCAATGGCAAGCAGATAGTGAAAAAGACTAGGCCGGTGATGGGGTATCTTGAGCTATGGCCTGACTGAAACCCCAGCGGAACTGTGGTAGGTGATTCTGGTAAGAGGGGGAGGATGTGATAAAGGTAATTTCTTACCTTTGCTTTTTCAGGTTCTGCGACAGAAACAAATTAGAAAACAAAAGAAAAATCAAATGTCAAATTCTGTCGAAGGCAATCTGCAGGATAAGTCCACCATACCCCACTAGCGCTACCGGGGGCCTGGTGGGGTAGGGAGTATCAATATCAGTATCAGCATTAGTATCCATCCATACACTTAGCGAGGGATGAAGGCACAAAGACATTTTGAAACATAGCTTGCTACAAACTTGGAATCCTAAAGTCACACCAACACACAACAGGCACATATACCATGCAGAACACACAGGCCACCACACACAACAAGGAGACAGGCCACACACATGGTATATGTCTACATACAGTGGAATTGTGGCAAATATCTATATTTCTATGTAGCCATCTCTATGTCAATAAAGACATAAATCTATAAGCAAACACAGACAGGGCAAGGCATGCAGGCTAGGCCTATGTCTCGACACATAGGCAATTATTATTATTAATATTATTATTATTTATTACATTCATAATATATACACACACAAAGCTAGTAGTGAACAGACAGACAGACAGGCATGCATGCATGCAGACAGTGGGATGGAACAAGGCCATGCAGGGTAGAGTCAGACTCAGCGCTGGGAGCTGAGGAGTGATACGACTGGGTCTCCTCCTGTCAACCGAGCCACCACAACCACTCACCAGCCTCTGGCATGGTGCTACTGTCTGGAACTGGAGCTGGCTGGCTGACTGACTGACTGACTGACTGACTGACTGTGAAACGTGAGTCTAGGGCCTAGGTGGACTTGCTTGTTAGGTACACTCCCACCACTGGTCTGGGGCCAGGGCTGTGGCTGCAACCTTTGGGCTAGAGGCTGTGTCTCTGACATAAGCCACAGACACACACAGACACACACGGACACACGGACACACAGGCGCACACAGTCTGGCTTTGGCTAAGTAACTACACAACACACAGGTTTACTTTCTACAATTGAACCCTGAATTGAAGCTTGTGTTTTCATGCTCTAACGGAGGCACACGCGCACAAACACACAGATAGGCTTGTATCAAAACCACAAAAAGGGCTGACACCCTCTTCCTGCATCTGAGCAGGGAGACCACTTCTGCAAAGCAAGCTGCTCTATGCTTCTCTGCCCAGCTTCAAGCCGAGTGCGCTTTATCAAGCTCCAATGATCAAGCTCAATGGGGGGAATTCCTCTACTAGTGTGCACCATGGGGTACATGTACCTATTTGACATAACAACTAACTAGCAGCAGCCTGTAAGACAACAATCCAGACATAAATGTGGTGCAATCTGGATGGCACAGGTTTGAGGTCATGCTTCCAACAGAACTAGAGAGCCCGGACCGGTCCAAGTGAAACCAGCTGAACTACTGATAACCTAAGTGCCTGGTTAAGTGTGAGCCAGCAGTAGAAGTGCCTGTCCCGATTGTGCTATTATGTCTAGGATCTGTGATGTTAAGTTTGGCAAGGGGACACCTATCCTTAAACATGTGGAGAGTGAGCTGCAGCAGGCTTGGTTGCATTTCTAAGGAGACCACAAAGTCCTCTTACACCACTCTGCTAGATCCATGCATAGTACCCTGTATAGTAAGCCCAACTATCTGTCGGAGTTCCCCTAGTCAGAGTCTCCATGGGGGCGTGTGCTTCAGTCCAGTAGGACCGACCTGAACCCGGCGCTGACAGTGGACCAGAGAGAGACTGTTGGTATCACCCAGCTCAACTTACAGAACTGAAGTCTGCGAAACCCGGGGGCGCCGCGCTAGAGGCTTTACTTGATGTGGTGGTGGGGGCAAACGGGTCTTTGCCACTAAAGGGGTCTCCCACCCCTTTTTTACTCTGAAAGGGGTCCGCCGCGTCACCCCCGAACGGCTGGAAGGGGTCGCAGGGCTTGGCCGAGTCGCCCGCGCCGGACATGCTCACCGGAGTGCTTTTACCTGAGGGAGACAACGGAGGGCAGAGACAGAAGGGTTACTGAGGAGGGGACGTGACCAGAGGGGAGGAACACACAGGTGAGCTGGAGAACAGAAGCAAAACAAAAACATGAACGTTTCGCTGGTCTAGCAACAGCGCAGACACGTGTGGGAGTCCAAGACTGTGACAAAACCTGCATCGAGGCGTTTGGGAAAACAAACAATTTCACATCCTAGATGGGGTTTCGATACCATGTACGAGAGCATTTGGAGTCAGCACGTTGTTACTTTGACTTCACAAGCCACTGCCAACCACTTTACCCCTCCTCCTCCCTCCTGTGTTCAGCGGTGAGATAGAGGGCTATGCCGCTCACACTGAGCTCTGGAAACCACCACTCCAACCGTATTGGTGGCACACCAAAACCACATGCACACGTCAACAAAAAGAAGAGAGAGCAGAACGAGCAAGATAATATTTTGACTGGTACTTCTTTAAACATCTCCGTGTGAATCGAGTGTTGGTGCAGAACTAAACGTTGCAGCATGGGGAAAACAACAAGTCCACCCTTCAGATGGATGGCCAGTCAAACCTTCACTCTTTGACTCCTAAGGCCTTGTCAGGGTGGCGGTCTGGTTAAGCCCTATGGTTTCTGCCCACAGAACCAAGAGAGAATATGGTTCACCAGAGCTGCAGCCTCGTCTCGGAGAGAGAATCCCCTTTTTGTCACTGCCCGTGCCTTCCTTTCACCTTCACGTGCAAACACAGAAAAGGTATGGTGGGCAGGTAAACATTTGTAAACTTGCACGGCGGCAGTGTTCACGGGCTCAGTGACGTGTGACTGTCTCTAGCTATTCGAAAAAAAACACACAAATGAGACAGAGGGGAACAAATATTATAACATTTCACATTTAAATATATTTCCAGTTTGCTTAAAAATAAAAGAAAATGCCTATCTGCAAGTTCCACTGTGGAGGTTAAGGGCAGCCCGGCAGTGGCAGAGCCGTGGGAACCATGAGGGTGCTGCCTGCTGCCTCGAAGGTGTCAACCGCAACGCGAGATCAGCTGCCTGTTAAAGATAGAAACACCACGGGCCAACACACACACACATAGACCTACCAGGGCGACAGTTCAACCTCCAGTCACACACAGTCCTCTCCGCCTGCCTGCTTGCCTGCCTGCCTGCCTGGCAATCAGTGTCTCCGTTTCAGTAAATGGCTCGGAGACGCATGGGTAAACAAACACAACCATCAACTCAGGCCTACGATAGCAACACGACCTAATCAGAGGGATGTATCAATGATATAAACACACTTAACCACACGTGCACACATACAAACAAGAATAAAGTGACTATCAAAAGACACGACTGTTATCTTCCGCAATTAAAGCTTATTATTATATTAAGTGACTGATTGAGCGAGTGAGGACGCGAATGCATTACGTTGTCGCGTGTGGACAGTTGAAGGGGTACAAAGTAGGATCGGCTGGCACAACGGGATTCACTAGCGACTACTTGGCGACTACTTCTAATCAAGATGAACAGAAAAACACACACACACACACACACACACACACACACACACACACACACACACACACACACACACACAGAGGAAGTGTGTCAGGGTGGAGTTACAGACCGCAAATCATTTGTTCTTACTCATCACCTTCACGCGGGGACAGTGGCAGGCTGATCTGCTCTTGGCGAAGCTGACTGGCAATGTGTACACACACACACACACATACATACACACACACACAGCGCCACGCTGAGAGGTTACACCCTGAACATAAACACATACCGACCCTTCCTGGGGTTTCTGCATCAGCGTCGCACTAACCAGGACACAGGTCACGTCAAAAACCTTACACAGAACTCCACTACAAGACATTATACTGCAACTACAATACAAAACACACAAACCACTACAACAGAGAAACCACCATACAATGCTTTACACAACTCATTGCAATACGTCGTAAGCTGAAACTATTCCTCTAGTCCTAGCCACTACTCATTTGGATGTCATCTGGCAGAAATGTCTTCGAAATGTAATTTGTAGTTGTTTTTGTTTGCTTTTTTTATGCACACAAAGGTGTCTGTATAAAGATGACAGTGGCATTTCACGGGGGACAGTTGCCCTACTTTGAACCGAAAGAGCTCTGAAGCCAGGCTAGGTGTTTGATCTTCAATGAAGGAGAGCTTCCAGAGCAGGCACTGGCATGGTAGCGTGGCAGCCGTGCTGCCTACACGCTGTGGCCACAAACGATACTCCTTCCTGTTCACACGTCTTCGGGGCTCGGTCACAGTGGAGAAAAGGGCCCGCTTTGCTTTTCAGGCCAGAGGTGAAGCAGAGGGGATGGAAGCCAGACCGGTATGCACGGCAGCACCTGTCGAGATCACACACGACTTCAAACGGCCCTCGAGTGGCCTCCTTTAACAGCAGCGTCTGAACCTGGGACCGGGGCACGCTGATCAACAGTCGCTCGTCGAGGCCAGCCTCCCCACTGGATTTCACTCATTTTCAAGAGGAACAAGTGATTCGAAATCAGCAATTCTCGCCTTTTAAAGACGTCTTAACTGGGCCTCTCAACAGATCACACTCAAGTTTGTGGTTGGCCAGAGCGGTTTCTCAGATCTTCACCATAGGATGGGTTCAGACCCTAAAGATCCTCTTATTGAAATAGGAATATTGTAAAGCGCTATTTAGCCCTGACAGGCGACGGGAAGATTGTCAGTCCTATGGACCGGGCAGAGGGATGAACGCTGTGCTAGCACTGCATGGTGGAGATGCCATACTTACTCAGTCCTTCTCTGGCCCTCACTAACGCAGCATTATGAAGTGGGAAACACTCACGGTTAGATATGCAAATCAAAAACAATTGGATGGTCAAAAAGTCAAATTGAGAAACAAAGGTTAAAGTATGAAAGGGGAAGCGAAAAGGGAGTGATTTTGGAATCAAGAAATCACAAAGCAGAACTGAGAAATAATACTCCTATATTGTAAAGATAATAAAAACTGAATTTTTGACTAAATCTGAGTAGGTATAAGGGAAGCGTACTCATTTTGAACTACAAAAACAGAAAAACAAACCCAAGGCTCCATTAATTTTCTGTAACACCTCCCCCACAGTGTGATGACCTCTGCTCTGTGTATCTTTCTTGCTCTCTCCATTTTTCTCTCCACCTCTTTCCTCCTCCCAAACTTGTGTTTGCTTTCTATAACTATCAGTCTTTTGCAATGCAACGACTCACACCTCAGCCCTCCCACCCCAAATCCCCTATTTCCTCTCCCCCCGACTTACCACTGGGGGGTTTGGGTCTGGGAGGGACGCTCTTCTTTGGTGGTAGAGCCGGCATGTCATTCTTTCGAATGAAAGGGTCATCCACAAAGCCAGACTGTTAGGAGGGACAGAGGGGGGAGAGTGAGAACGGTCGACACACATCCGTTATGCCAAATGGAACGTAGGGTCAGTCATAATAGCATAACCGGACTAGCGGTTTTGACTGACTGAACCTGGTCCTTCCAGCAGGCACTGGTACCTTCTGGTAGTCCGGCAGCCAGCCGGCTCTCCCTTCAAAAGGGTCCCGGGGCTTGGACATCTGGCTGAAGTCAGCAAAGCCTCCGCTGCTGCTGTTGTTGCTGCCGCTGCTGAAGGAGCCACTGCCAAACGGGTCCAGGGTACCAAACAGGTCTGAAAACACACAGTGGATTAATGCAGCAGGCGCTTTCACCCTCATTAATGGTCCTAGCTCCACTGTGTTGTTTTATGTCGTTGTTGAATTGTAAAGGGCCTGCACTATGAACAACAAATCAAATTCCTAGTACGTTGAGTATTTTGGCGAATAAAGGCGATTCCGGTTCAGGGTACTCACACATACTGATGTTACCGCACTCAGCTCAGTGATAGGTGTTAGTTATTCTGTGAACCGCGATTAGAGCCAGCGATTCGAAAATGTTTGGGAATATAAAACGAGAGAAACAGTGTATAATGAGGTGAGCGGAAGTGACACCTTTCCCTCTCTGCCGTCCTAATATAACAGGCAAACGAACATGTCAAGCTGAGCCAGAACAAGCAGCCGGCTATGTGTGGGGAAAGGCTAGTCTTTCTGACCTTGGCATTCCAATACCTTAATGGGTAATTATGTCTCTGTGTATCTAAGAACCACAGTCATTTCCTGGGGAAAACAAAAGAGAACTCTTCTTGGGCAACATCGACGAACAAGCGGTTGATTGAAATTGCCTCAGCGTTTCACTGGGCATAGGAAATTAGTCAGCAAAGTAACTGCCTAATATTTTTAATTCCATTAGTTTGGACTCATTTAGAAAAGAAGAATATGAAATTGGCATGCAAGACATTGAGATGACCCTACAACCCCAACACCCACAGCCCCACTCAAAAACACACATATTGTCTACTTTCTGCCGTTAAGCGTCAAGAGTAGAAAGTGACCGTGTCCTATTCAGCCTTTCACCCAGTGATAGCAGAAGCAACACCTGCTTCAAGTGTGAGGAGCCGTGTTCACACATTTCAAGAGTGGGGACCAGCTCAGCTTGTCCACTGAGATCTGCCTAACCAGCCTGCTGAGTTCTCAGCACAAAACTCTCTGGGCCTAAGATCTGTGGACATTTTGTTAGCATAGGACTGGGTAGGTAGATGAAAGTTGCACTATAGGAGTAGCTTTACTGAGGTACTGTTTATAGGCAGAATGCTGTGGTAGAGGCCCCCCGATAGTGGGATGAGGGGGAGGGAGAGTACCTGGGCCCTTGGGTTTGGGGCTGATCGAGGAGAAGGGGTCGCTGCTTGTGAAGTGGCCGGCCTGCAGAGAGAAGAGAAAGAAACGTTTGGCTTTGAAAAATTGCAGCCACTAGTCGTCGCTCAGCAAACACACAGCACAATCTAATAACAATGCGTGTGGAAGTGCAGAGCTGAGAGGTTAGCTTGTGTGTGTGTCTCTACCTTGGTAGGTAGGGTGGCACTTTTACTGAAGGGGTCTGGCGAGGAAAAGGGGTCAGACTTGGCGGTCTTTTTGAAGAAGTCTTCTGACGAGGCCTTGAAAGGGTCCGTCTCCTTGAAGGGGTCCACGCCAAAGGGATCTGAGAGGACATAGAGAGACAGAGATGATCAGCACAGAACATACGCCATCAGAAGAAAAAAAAACAGTAGAAACAGGGTGATTTTTCGCATTCTCTCCGTGCTACAGGACAGCTTTCAACACGGCTGATGAACGGTGCGGAAAAACAACACGCGCATTCCGTATCGGACACAATCGGTCACAAAACATTCCTAAAGAACTCCCTCTATCCAGCTGCCACGAGCCTGCTGTGGATTACGACAGCCCCCCCAACCCCCGCGTTTTCGGTTACGCAAGACCAACAAGCCGTATCAACAGACATTTGGCAGCTGGCGTAATGATAACATCAGACATTCTGTAAATATTGTCCCGCGGAGTCGTGTGGCGGATAATTATGGCAGGAGGCAGCACAGTGACCTCGGCGCTAGGTGAGGGGGTCTACGCAGCAAACAGCAGCTTGTTAGCATTAGGCTTAACCGGGACGGGTCACGCGGCCAAACGTAGCTGGGCAGAGCTGCGCCGAGTTGTACCAGACAGCGCTGGGCTTTTTCACAACATAGGGCTATTCTGCAGCCAACAGGCGAGATGAACCGAGCCAAGCTGTGTCGTTCTTGGTGCCCGTCCACAAACAGAGGACCTCATCGAATCAATCCTAGATGGGCGATTCAAACGTAAGCCTTTGAAATGTTTTGACATCTCAAGTCAGCTTCTGCTCTTTAGATGAGTGAGCTATGCAAATCCAAACAGAAGCAAACCACTTCAGCCCACGTATCCAAGTGGACGGCCACGCCTAGCACAATCCCAACACTGCTGAGCTAAGCCTGTTCCACTTACTGGAACGGTTCTGAGAAGCGCAACGTGTGTAAGGGAGTCGCTCTGCCCAATCCAACTCAGTAGCTGTTGGGGGGGGGGTGTGTGTGAAAATGGGCCGAGAGCAGGGAAGTGAAACTGGCCAATATCAGGGCAGAGGGAAGTGCGATGGGACCAAGGTGAAACACCAGCTTTCAGGATGCTAAGAATAGAAATACGACCAGCACAGAGCACATCTCACGCACCGCACGTACAAAAGTAAGACGCGATCAACTGAAACCATTCATCTCATAAACCATTGTCTGAAGACGCTGAGGAGAGCACGCTGCTGGGAGAACCTTGGTTTGCCCGTTTCATTCCAGATAATAACGAAAAAAAAAGGCAAAAAGCACTTTTTATTCGGTAAGTTAAAAAGAGGGCTTGTTACAAAACATCAGCCAACGTGAGGAAAGGAGACACATGGAATGTTGTGAAAATAAGCTATGGAATGGAATAAAGGCGCTCTCAATAAAGAGTTTTTCAGTCCTCCTTTTTTCTAATTTCTTTGCAGTGATTCCTGTGGTAGTAAGCTGCTGGTGTGGCGGTGTGGGTCTGGGGACTGGGCTTAGTAGAGAGTTTTTTTCAGGAGAGTGCATACAGACATTCTTCTAAATAGAATGTGTATGATGGTGTCCGCCAGCTGTTATAAAGCCAAAGTCGTAGCTAACTCTGTCTAACGTTCTGCCTGCTTTGACGTTGCAAATTTGCACAGCAGCATGTATAGCGAATTTCACGCCATTGCACAGAGAGTTCTGCTCGTTTAGCGCCACAGAAGATCGCCGTACGTGAGGCTCTCGTGGAAAGGAGCCAGAACAGGCTCTGCTCTATTAAACTACACAAAACCATTTCAATGGGGGGAAAAAACATAGCTTCTAAGGGCATTTATACAGAAATAGAGCAAAAGGTTTTAAGAATTGAGGCCTTTGGTGTGGCAAAAAGGATTTTGCCGTTGGGGGGCGCCACAGCAAAACGTTACCAGTGGAAACCCTGAGTTGAGCTTAACAACACTAGTTGAGTTTAGCCTATGACCAAAACATCTTCGCTTCAGGATCGACTGAGTCAACTCTTTAAGACATGTTTAGTCCGAACCAAGGCCTACATTGTGTCTGGAAAGGAAGACAGGAAATATGTACACCCAAGGGCAACACATCTCTGCCTGGGTAAATACCTGTGGTGGCCGGTGGCTGCTTTGCAAAGGGGTCGTTTTGGAAAGGGTCACCTACAAGAAGCGGAGAGTCAAGCAGGGAGGAAGATAAAGGTGGAGAGGGGAGAAAGAGAGAGGAGGGGTAACAAGACAGTCAGAGACTAATACACTAGAGAGCAAAACAACGCTAGCAGACTCGGTGAAAGAGGAGGAGAGGTAAAACTCAGAGGGACGAATGAGAAGGGAAAGAGCAGAGAAAGGGCAAACCAAAGCTGTGGCCCAAAGGGACTCTGGGAACGCAAACGAGGAAAGGGACAGGGAGAGGAGGACGGTCCTGTCAGGGGGGAAGGGATGAGTCGGAGAAAGGGGGTGAGGACAAAGGAAAGGGGGGACGTTGGGGGGGGGTCGACGAGTGAGAGAGGGGAGGCCGAGGGTTCACGTGAAACAGGAGAAGGAAAAGGAGGAGAGAGCCGGGCTGTAAGGCAGGCGTCACCTTTGAAGGGGTCCGTTTTGAAGGGGTCTTCAGAGTGGAAGGGGTCGCTGTGGATCTCCTGCGGCTGGCCGGTGAACACGGACGGCTTCCCCTTGAACGGGTCCTCCTGGAGACAAACAGAGAGGAGGGGCAGACCACACGTGATGGTCACGTCTAGGCATGGCTTTTAACGTCGACCACCGCGTTCATCCTCGCACGTGTGCGCATCCGTCTTACTGACTCGACTGTGACTTTGAGAGGGCTTAGCGCACCAGCCACGACCCATCTCACTCAACCACCACTCGGCCAAACCGTGGAGAAAGTTCCCCTTGAAACACTTAGGCGTTAAGACAGGAATGTACGGCTGGGGACCAGCTCTGAGACACGACCCGCGCTCGCTGCTCCAGTTTCACGTTAATAACATGCAGGCCATTTTCATTCTAGCGCAATTTTCCTATTGTGTGTGTGTGTGTGTGTGTGTGTGTGTGTGTGTGTGTGAGTCGCTGCGTGCAGCTCTGCTAGTGAAGCGTGTCGGAGGGGCCGTGTTCTAGAGGGGCCCGGGGTTGCAAAGGGCCTCCCCCATCTCATGCCAGCACTTTCCGGCCCTGCCCTGGTGGAGCGCCCAACCTGCTTCTCTTCATTAGCTTAGCGCTCCTACTCTGTTTCAACCAGGGGACCCCACTCTAATCCCCTCACATGCACAGAGAGAAAAATGTTTTCTTTTTGGAAATGACATTCGACTCGGTGAAGAATTAAGGAGAGGGTTCGGAGGAGGAGGGGGGCACTAGAATGAGCTTTGTTCGTTTTTACGGGCGTCTTCCCTCTCCAAACGCACACAGGTAATGGAGCTTAAGACAGAATAACAGGGCCGTGCCAGGTAAAATAACAGTGCGCGAGAGGGCTAGAGCCGGCGCTCTGACATTCTAGGAGAGGGTCAGTAGAGGAGAACTCCACCAGTGGATTATGGGGCTGAGGTGCCGTGATTCTCCATGGCCCGCGGCCTCTGGGTCGGGACGGAACATTCTGGACCGGGCCAAAGATGGCCGATACACGATAGCCCCGGGTTTGGGCAAGTGAGACTTGGGTATTCTGTGTGTAAGCTCTGGGTTTATCAGATAGTCTGGGGAGACAGGGGTAGAAGGAAGAAGGGAGACTTGCTCCAGGGGAGAGCTGTCCAGCTGGGAACAGAGTGTGCTGGCACTCAGGTGATTTCAAAAGGGGCAGGGGGTGGGGGCTCCCAGTTAAGGTGGTGGTGATATCATCTTAAATTTATCGAGCTTAACCAAATTGGAATGCACGAGTGTGGATTAGAGATAGGGCTAACGACAAGTACACACACATATCCACACGCACACACACACAAACACACGCACACCCACAGTGCTGACCATGGGCGGGAAGCCTCCGTTCTCTCTCTCCGGGAAGCCCTCGCTCATGTCGGCCAGGTTGGTCATGCTGCCCCCGTGCGTGCCGTTAAGGGTGCTGTTGTACTGGTCGATGCTCTTGGTCACTTCCTGCTGGCTTTCCTGGATCTGGGAGAGCTTGCTGCGCGCCTGCAGGGACGGAAACACACACACACACACACACACAACGTAGAATGCGTAAGTTAGACCGCGTTCATACAGTATGAGCTAATTCAACTGTTTAAAAGCAGCAACACAGTCTGATAAGCATTAGGGCTCCACACTGAAAACACACCGTCTCAGCGGACACTGTTCAGCCAGGAACCACCTCTCTTTTCCCCGCGACCTGGGATCATCAAACTCCCCATCCCCATTGGAGCGGGTGAAAAACCAAAACAACGGCTATTTTCATTAAGCCCGTGTGTGTGTGCAGGACCCTGGACCTGACCATGACTAACAGCCCCAGGGCAGTCCTGCAGCCCTCCAGGAAACCAGGGGGATGTTATTACAGGTGAGCCTGAGGAAGTCTTCCACTGAGGGTGGCTTTTTGGTCCTCCCCAAGGACTTTATGACTCTGGAGACGTGTGACGCAAACGGTCTCTCAATCACTGCCTGTGCCTGTGTGCGTGTGTGCGTGTGTGCGTGTGTGCGTGAGTGAGTGAGTAGTTATTCAGAACACAAGGGTCCTTTCTGAGATTACTAAGTATTTATATGACCTTTGACCTCTGCAGCGTCATTGATGGAATTGGAGACCCTCCATGGATCGGGTCTGTTTACGTGTTCATGTGGGCGGAGCAGCCATTCTGCCCACAGTGACCAGCTGAGGCTGTGCTTTACTCTACCCCAACCACCCCTATTACACGACAGAGGGTGTCTGTGTGTGTTGGAGACAGAGACTGGTGGGCGCGGTGTCTCCTGCAGCTCCGGCGTGAGACCACGAGTCCAGAACAGGACCAGGAAGAGAGCTGCAGCTGATGCTGAACAAGAACTGACACCAAACGAAACCGCCACACCCTACCCCAGGCACACACTCCCGCATACAACATTAGCAACCCAATCACACACGCACACACACACACACACTGTAGCGCGACATGGAAGGACTGGTGGCTGTTTGTGGTGCAAGGTTTCCCCCTGGTGGTGGTTGCTGGAAATGAACGCCAGGAATCCCAAGAAATTAACAACATCCATCAGGTTGTTCATGTGCATCAGCCAAACGTTATTTAGTTTCAGCATTAAATAGAGGAGGAACCCAGACCTTAGAGACCTCACCTGGCTGCCCTTAACCTTTCACTCGCCAGGCTGCCTTCTCTCTCCACGCAGGCTGCCCCCTCGCTCTCTATCTAAACAGGCTGCCTTTTCTCTCTCCACCCTGGCTGCCCTCTCGCTCTCCACCCAGGCTCCCCTCTCGCTCTCCACACAGGCTCCCCTCTCGCTCTCCACCCAGGCTGCCCTCTCGCTCTCCACCCAGGCTGCCCTCTCGCTCTCCACCCAGGCTGCCCTCTCGCTCTCCACACAGGCTGCCCTCTCTCTCTCCACACAGGCTGCCCTCTCTCTCTCCACACAGGCTGCCCTCCCTCTCTCCACACAGGCTGCCCTCTCCACCCAGGCTGCCCTCTCTCTCTCCACCCAGGCTGCCCTCTCGCTCTCTCACACAGGCTGCCCTCCCTCTCTCTCTCCCAGGCTGCCCTCCCTCTCTCCACACAGGCTGCCCTCCCTCTCTCCACACAGGCTGCCCTCCCTCTCTCCACACAGGCTGCCCTCCCTCTCTCCACACAGGCTGCCCTCCCTCTCTCCACACAGGCTGCCCTCTCTCTCTCCACCCAGGCTGCCCTCGTCCTCTGTCCCCCGACCTGGTTGATCTCGTCCTGGGTGGCCTTCAGGGACTTGATGATGGTCTCCAGTTGGATCTTGCCGGCGTTGAGGCTCAGCTCCAGCTGGGTCTCTTCCTGCTGCAGGCGGCCCAGGTCTGCCTTGGCCCGGCACAGCTCCTCCTCCTGGCTCAGCAGGTCCGACTCCTGGGAGTGGATCTGGTTCTGGAGCGACGAGATCTGGAGAAGGAGAGGGGGTGAGAGGACAGAGGGGGTGAGAGGACAGAGGGAGGACAAGAAAGGGAAAGGTGTCAGAAATGAACTGCGACTGAGCGTTCCACACCTCGGACCTGCTCTCTGTCGACGCTCTCTCACATCTCTCCTTTTCTTTCCTCCACTTCTCTCGTTGTTCTCCTGCTGGCTCGACATCCCTTCCAACCACACATTGCTTTTCTGTGCCGTCACCTCTTTGCCTCTCCCCACTCTGTCTCTGTCCCTCGCTCTCACTGTCCTTGAGAGTGTTCTCTAGATTGTGGTCACACTCTGTTTCCTCTCCGTATCACCTCTCCCTCTGTGTAAGGACACCTCCCGTCATTTAATCCAAAGAACCTTGAGCGCGTTCGCTTGTTTTTGTTACCGCTCCTCCGTTTCTTTCTCACCTCACTCTCCTCCCTCCATCCCTTTATCCCCGCGCCTCACCATCTGGGACTCCTCCTGACACTTGATCCGCACGTCGTTGAGCATGTCCTCCAGTTTGTGTTTCTGCTGGTCCATCTCCTCCAGCCGGTCCTGGGCATCCTGTTTTTGGCCCTCCAGCTCCTGCAGGCTGGCTGTCTCTCTGTCCAGGTCGTTCTGCATCTCCTGTTAAGGTGGCGCGCGCACGCACGCACGTACGCACACACGCACACACATACACACACACACACACACACACACACACACACACACACACACACATTTTGCAGTTGGATTCTAGCTGACTGTTCTTTTTAAGTTCACAGCGGAGCTGCCCTTTCCGATCCTCACCTGCACTTCAGAGGACTTGTGTCTGATGGCCTCCTCTGCTTCTCTGATGTCCTGCTCCAGGGTGTATTTCTCTCTGGGAGACAGATGTGCACGCACAAACACACACACACACACACACACACACACACACAAAGTTAGGAAGAAAGCAACCTCAATAGCCAAGGCCCCCCAACTTACTTAACCCACGTTTTATCACATACACAGACAAACCAAAGAAAGACAACAGAAATGAACAGCCAGAGACTGGTATGGAATCAAACCCAAATTGCAAAGTATTCACACCAAGTGGCTCCTTCCGAAACGTATTACCTAAACAAAATGAGTTTTATCCTGAATATTGTGAGTCCGGTTGACTCCAGTCAAGTTAAACTTTTGTGTTTCCTAGGTGACCATCCAAATGCAATTTGCCAATTGTGTGTGCCATCTGGTAACGTGTTTGATTGAATACCAGCCTGGGGGCATCCAACAGGTGGTCAGGTTACCTTAGAGCATTCCAGTGGGTAAAAGCAAGAGTGCTGTAGCAGGCAGCGGCACGGAGAATAAGTGGTGAACAAACAAAAGATTGATAAAATACACACACTCAAAGAGCGGAGGACAGGGAGGACAGAGGGAGAAAGGGAGTGGAGTGTTTCAAGACTTGTGGTCCCCCTCCGACCCCTCTGATGTGTGTATTTTATCGCACGCCTTCCACCGAGATCAATTCTGCTGGGGTTTGTAAGGCGTAGAGCGCTTTCTAGAGACAAAGCCTATAGTAGGTCTAGAATAAGTCTCAGGATGTCAAGACTATGTTGAAACGAGTTATGGCGTGTTGTGGATGGGATGAGGAATATGCAAGGGACAGGCTAAACACAGACAGACACTAAAAACAACACAAACTATAATATAAAACATACACAAAAGTGAAACATTAATTACAGCAAGTCTTGGAAAAAATAGACAATAAAGAAGCAAGAAGCCTATCCAGGATTGAAGAATCAGCTTCTAAATATTTATCACTTCCCTAAAAGTGTATTTGTGTTTAAGTGTCTTGTTCTCCACTAGGGGGTACCTCCCCATTCTTGGCTGGAAGTTATAGCCAGGTCAGCTCAGCGCCAAACTCTGACCTGGTTCCACTTTCATACTTTGGTATTTTCAATCGAAAGCCCCTATAGAGTGTGTTTACTCACACGCAGTGTGTGGTGTGGGGGGATTACCTCTGAAGCTGGGCTATCTCCTGGCTGATGTCGTCCAGCTCCTTGATGCCTGTGAACTCCCCCGAGCCCACTGAACTGGAACTGTCCTGGACACACCAACAGAGATGGAGAGAACAGGAGACAGAAAGAACGAGAGAGAGAGAGAGAGAGAGATATAGCGGGAGATAGAGAGAGATTGTTTTGGGAGTTAGCACTACTTTGTGCAGCTACACCAAATGCACGGCGACGCAAACTAGCCCTGGCCGGAGCGGGAAGAGAGAAGGGATGGCGAGACGGCAAAAACAAAAACAGAGAGGAGAGGGGCACCACAGTGGGGATGGGGCCAGGCTGGAGAAATGGGGTGGGGGTGGGGGGGTGTGGGTTCAACAAGCTCCTAGGAAGCACCACCACCATTAACCAGGAGGAGACCTGGGAAGTTTGTGGCCACTGTCACAGCACTGGACTGGAGACGGACAGAAGCTCTCAAATGCTTTCCGCTCCCACGGTGCTGGCCCCGACCGGCCCCTGAAAGCATTTGTCAGGGGGGGTGGAGGGAGGGGGGGGGGGGGGGGGGGGGTCGTCAGAGAGAGGTACCTACCCACAGCTTGAACATAATAGCCTGAGAGAGGAGCATGACATAAGGCCCAACCGCGGGCCGCAGCAGTCGCGGCGGGGGCGTTAGGAAGGGGTGAGAAGAAGAACAGAGTGTGCGGTGAGCGTCTAGTAGGGTCTACAGGCTACCGCTAGGAGGGCTGCAGCAACGTCGGCCAATCGGAGGCCTCGTTTAATGGCCTCGCAGGACTAGAGGTTTTGAGTTGTGGAAGGAACAGACAAGTGACAGATACGTGCCCTTTTGCTCTAAAAAAAACTAAATTAAATGTAAACATATGACCCCCTTTCTCTCTCTACCCATCATAGCTGGTGTGCGTCTGTCTCTCGCTACTGGCTGTGAACAGACGGAGAGAGATGGGGAGAAAAGAGAGGAGGTCACTTACCCTTCGCATCTCAGACAGAGCGGCCATCTCAGAGCCAACTGGTGTCATGTAGCCAGACAAACTCTGGAATAAGGATAGGGAGAGCCAGTAAGACTTCAAACTAGTTAAGACTTATATAGTAGGTAGTTACTAGAACAAGAATGGCTTTATCGACTACTACAAACTCAATACAATTTAGCAATTTTGAATGGAGACCTGATTAATGCACATTTATTTTCAACCTCCAAAACAACAATGAATCCTTTAATAAACACGTTTGTGTGTGTTGGGTACCCACCGGCACGGGGGTGCCCCGCTCCGAAGGAGGGATCATATCTGCGCTGAGAGCCTGAGGAGGGTCGAGGCCTTTGCTGACCTTCTGCTGGATGAAGAACATGGCCAGGGCAAACTGCTCCCGAGTCAGCTTCCCCATCTGCCTGGTGTCAGCCAGGGCCCTGAGGATCCACACACACACATTATAGTCTCAATATTCAGTTACCTCCACTCACATCCACTAGAGAAGTCGGTCTGTCAGACAGCCAGGCTGGAACCACGAGACAGGAACTGGGGGCCTTCATAAATACAGTCCAACTTAACGCATAGCAAATAAACCTAAAGAAAATTGCCCTACCAGGAAATGAATCAATTAAATATATAATAACACTTACTCCATATGAATAGATTTAGTCACTAAGTAGGCAGTTACTGTAAATACAGAGGTAGGCTCCTACCATATATGGGCCAGGATGTTCTGGTGCAGTCCTGAGTGCATGAAGATTTCCTTCACTTCCTGTCCGCTGACAAAGCCGTCCAGATCAGCGTCTGTCTTCAGGAAGATGTCGTCATAGCGCCCCCTGTCTGCCACCGGGACCACCCAGTTCATTGAGTGCTAAGATGGGAAGACGGTTGCCATTTTAATTGCTGTTTTAGAACCTTCAAGTGCTGTCTAGGGAATGCTTGCTTAGAGGAAATTGAAACCCACTGTGTCTGTGTGTGCACACAATGCCACCTCAGTAGGCATTGAGCCTGCATTCACCTGTCCAGACTTGAGTGAGTGTTTGGGCGAGAGGCTGCCGGCGCTGTTCAGGGAGTTCATGCTGCCGTGGGAGGGCGTAGAGCGGAGCGAGTCCTTGGGTGGCGGGGGGCTGGCGGGCAGCACGGGCACGGTGCCGGGTAGGGAGCCCAGGCTCCGCTTCCTCTTGGATGGAGGGATCAGGGAGGAGGGCAGGAGCGCAGGGACAGGCTCCTTCTCCAAGGCCCTGTACACCAAGTGCATAGCCTGGGGCGAAGGGTGTGAAGAGAGAGAGGAAGAGTAGAGGTAAGAGGCAACATTTTCACACATTATTCCATGGGAGAGGTGCGAAAAGTATCATTTAGTACACAAGTATTAAAGTGACAGGAGTACCACAAAGCAGCTTCATTTTAAACCGATGGTGTTCTATTTTGCAAGCAGAGAACGCAACCAGCCTCGAAACCTACCACGGCAAACTCATCCCTGTCGAGGTGCCCGTCTTTATCTATGTCGCTGAGGTCCCAAACCTGGTGGCGTGCATGAACAGGTTAGTCAGGAAATACAATTAACCAAGCAGAAACCTCCCGGGTACAGTTCTGAAGGATGACTAAATACCTTCCCCAATATGTCCAGAGGTAGCTTGGAGTTGATCAGCACTGGCTTGACCTTGTCACCGGAGAGGAGTCCGTTCACCGGCGCTAGACTTTCAAAGATCCCATCAAATTTCCCCTTCTCTTCAGGCTAAGCAGAAACGCATGGATAAAGAACATCAGTCGTTTGGCCTCTATGCAAATCTTCCTCCAAGTTGTTACCACACTGAAGACTCTGCGAGATCTTACTGTGAGTGTTTGATCGGACTCGATGTGGCACTAATGTACACCCATAGTACGTATGACAACCTGGAGCTAGGCTAACGGTGGCTTTGGAGAACACATGATCTCAGCTGTAGTCAGTTTGTGGTGCTAGGAGCCAGTGACTCACCCTGACAGCCCAGTGAGGCTCGCTGGGGGCTGAGGCTGCGCTCAGGGACGGGCTGCTGCTCTCTTTCTGTGGACACACAAACGCCAACGCCAACTTTTAAAGCCATGGAAGTGCCACAAAAATGTAAGGAGGCAAGAGTGCTCAATACTATGAGCAATAATATGTATTAATATGCATTAAAAGAGATTCTGAATCGCAATGAGACTAACTTGATTAAATTAAAAAAATTTATACACACTCTATTTACTGTTTATTTATTCAGGGGAGACAGGCAAACTTTGTCTGGGCTGCTGCAGTAGGATTCTCTGAACCATGAAGAGGCTCTTTATGTTCCTACATAAACTGTTAACAGTTTGGTGAAACCCAAGCGGAATGGCTATAATGGCAGGGGACATAATGTACTCACAAACTTGGGTGGAGGCATGGCAAGGTTGAGGCTGGCGAGGTTGACCTCCTGGCCGTTCTGAGCACAGGCCACCAGCCGCAGGGCCACAAAGAACCCCTGAGAAGGTCCAGAGAGAAAGAGGGTCAAAACACTACCCTCCAAAAAGACGATCAGAATGTGCAAAGAAGCAAATATGATTCCTACCGGTTTATCCAGGAAGCCTTTCCCATCAGGGTCTGCTAAATCCCATATCTGAGACAACAAATGAAAACAAAAGGATTAATAACTATGGACAAAGTCAGCTGTAGCCATGCCAATGCATCATAATCTACAGAGGACAACAGAACAGTGTTTTCAAATCTGGGACTTTAACAGAAAGTGTATTTGACGTGCTCATTGAAGTAAGAAGATAATAGACCATCTAATGCACCAATTATAGACTAAAAGCAAACGCACAAAGGGTGGGAAAAATTATGTACATTAGGAACGCTGGGGCGAGGCTCCAGCGTATGTCTTTCACAGGCAAATCCATTATTGTAAGCCGTCATACAGATACTTTCCCATTAAATTCCTCTGGGAGCATTTAGGCCACCGACTAACAGAGTTTTTGTGTGTGTGAGAGAGAGAGAGAGAGAGCGAGAGAGAGAGGAACAGAGCTCATATTGCTCCTCCATCATTAATGGGAATGCACTATTTCCTGTGTAATCATTAGGCCAGACAGTGCTTGGAGTCTGCACATCTCAATAGTCTTTCTTTTGATTGGTTGTATCTACAAAGACATGGATCAAGCTGCTCGTATATTTACAGAGTCAGGGAGGATGTGGACAATCAAGGTCACCAGTGGTGATTTGGCTTTGTGCACATCATAATAAAGGTGGTAAGCACCATATGTGACATATAACTACCTACCTTTCCAAGTGTAACATCTGGCAGACCAGATTTTTTCAGGAACAGGGCTGCCTCTGTGGGCCCTACCCTCCCTGTGTTCCCTGGATCCACCTTGAGTCAAACACAAACACTTTTGTTATTGGACTCTACACAAACTGGCACTTTTACGAGTAAGCATCTAATATGTAAAAATGGCTAAAGACCTGTAGCTGTAAGGTAAATATAGTAAACTACACTGAAACAATCTGTGCCTCACCTGTCTGTAAAAATTCTCAAACACAGGGTTCCCACTTGACAACTGAAGAGGGAAAGATATTTGACAGTTAATTCTATGTGACAAGTGGATGAGACACAGGAACTACACTTTCCCAAATCAATACTGCATTGACATCTCTTGAGCGCGGCAGCCTATCGACAGACTGCATTTAATGATTGACAATCACAAACTCAATAAAATCTACTGATAGAAACAAGAGATTTAGAAACTGGGCTAGATTAAGCCTAATGAACATAAATTAATATCCTCTATGATAATACTGTTGCTATGTTGGCCAAACCTAACCTTGCCTCGCAATTTCATCTTCAATGAATGACTCACGTCTTTGAAGGCGTGTAGCTCAAACCGCTAGTTTGATGTCTAGAGAGCCTTGCCTTAAAATCAATATTGTTAATGATACTAACCTAACGCTACCTAACGTCAACAAATATATTTTAACAATGTATCAGAAACTGTTCGCGAGATGTAGCAGAAACACGTCGGCTAAGTAATGTTAAGTCAGCTCTCGACAGAGCATCATATTGCGTTCACCAAGCACTCACTTTCATCCATAATGCTAGCAATGCTAGCTAACTAGCAAGCTAGCTAAATTAGATAAATAATAACTTACGTTAGTAACCAGATAGCTAGGTATACAGTAGCTAGCCAACTAGCGTTATTGGCTGGCTAGCCAAAAACTGCTAAATTATTTAACGTCGGTTTCATTAGGGAATTTTGACATTATGTAGTACCAGCTTATTGCAAAGCTGACTGTATAATGACTGTTCTGACGGCTAGTTAACGTTACTCGACAGCAAAACAAGCTACCACAAAACTCATCTCGCTAGCTTTAAAGCTATATAACGGTAATGCAAGCTAACACATAAGAATAAGGCCTTGTCCATGATCCAGCTGGCTTAGCTTTTCTGTTCCTTTGGACATTTGAAGACTGTCTAAACCGTATTCAAAATTCAATCTTAACGATAATGTGTAGAGAACTATAAAATAATTTTAACGTCACTATATCTAAATATAGCTTAATCAGTATCTTATTTAATCATTTACAGCACCGTTACCTGGGAAAAAGATGTGAGAGCTGCCATCTTCCCTGTTGCTGCGGGAACGCACACACCCTCTGTTTCTGAACAACACTCCTCCTGGTGGACTAGTCATGTCTAGCATTTACACAAAACAACAGCATTACTACCCTTGGCTGAAACGAGCCGCAAATACGCTGCGTTTACGCACACACGCACAAGCACGCGCGCGCGCGCACACACACACACACACACACACACACACACACACACACACACACACACACACGGGCCTATAATTATATAAATATACACACATAACATTGTATAGCCTGCACGAATAATTGGACTACAGTAACAGTGTTCTGACAGATTACAATGTAATTGTTCCAATTTCTCTTGAGGATTGGAATGAATAAGCTGAAACACGAATGTGGAATTGCCAAGTTAAATTTGAGAAGGTAAACAAATCAATGTGAAACTTTAAAAAGCTTTGTAAAAGTAATTTATTTTACATTTTGCTAAAACAGCAGTTTCACACAGCCATTCTGCAAACCTTCAAGTGGTGCGTTAAGGCTTAATTGTCTTCAGCTTTATTATAAATTCAAAGAAACAAAACCAAAATGGATCAAAAAAAGAACAGCAGTTATATGAAGTATTACATCTCAAATTTTTTTTTTTTATTATCTTAAATCAATTCATGCAACCAACCCTTACATTTCTGTGAATTACTTGCAGTTGTCTGCAGTGTTTCACCCCAAAAAATTTAATAACCTTTTGGTATTATTTCTGTAGACTTCTTCAGCACTCTGGTTTAGTTTGAAAATTAAAAACATTGTATGGCACTTATATGCATAAAAAATATACAACGTTTTAACACTTTAGCACAATAACCCTGCATGGACTAAAAACGGAGTGGATGTTTGACTAAACAAAGAATAAGGCATGGCTAAAAACTAGTTTTTTTCATCAACTGCATAGAAACTTTGGTGGCTAGAGAATGAGGGACGCATGAATATAACCATCTAGCACATATTGGCTCAGAGACCGAAATATAAGTGATATTTCCCATGTTATTTTTAATTGATTCTAAAACATAAAAAAAAGAAGTGATAAATCAATTTATATACCACAGGTAATATAACCAAATAACGATATATTACTTTTTATATTTCAACTCAAACATGCATTCTGAGTGTATATATCACCTCTAATGAAAAGTGAATGGGGTAAACCCAAAATTGTAAACTTACAACAAAATACAAAAGCATTGTATTTCACTTTCCTGGCTTTTATGTAGTTGTCGTTTTCACATCAAGGATGAAAAACATTTGACCTTTACCATCACTGTATGGCTCATGTAAGAAGCTTTGATGATAAGTTGTCCGCACAAGGGTCCAAAAATTAACAAGTAAAAATGTCAAATGAATGAACAGTGAATAGCCCAGCTTGTCAATTGATCTCTCTGGAGGCACACAACAAGCATACTGTATAGCAGCAGGGATGGTGAGCTCAGCGGGAGAGCTCTACATCATGATCACAGCAGAATGGAATAGGCAGCATAACTCACATCAAACAATACATCCTACCATTATTACTATCATCATCTTAACCTTTTCCACCTCTCATAGCTTCCTGGAAAATCAGACCAACCATATTTGAGAAACTAGTGCAACACTTTCCACACCCCAGTGTTTCAAATAGCAAGGCTCTTCAGTCGTGTCTCACACGCTCGCCCTCACACTTTCAATGACACATCCGATGAAAGGCCAATCACTCGTCGTCGAATGTTTGCTGGAGCAGAAAGTTAGCAGCCAGGTTCTCATTCTTCTCACACGCAAAGTAGGCCTGAATAACAAGTCCCTCAGGGAACCCCAGGGCTTTTAACTGAAATACAATGACATTCAGCTGTCAGTTTTTTCTCACATATCAACCCTTTTACACAATATTTCTTATGTGCAAACATCCCTACCCTCTCGATGGCCTCTTTCTCCTGAGGTGTGACCTGGATGTAATTGGTCTGGGGCGCCCCCTGTGTTTCAGCTTCCTCCCCTGCACTTCCTGCCTCATCTGCTCTTGGCTCGTTCAGCATCTGGACAAAGCGCTCCTGGTGCTCTGTGATTTGCTGTAAAAAGAGAAAACCAAACAATTTCATAGAGAAATAAATGTCATCCTATGGGTAAAACAGTCCGAGTCCATGATGCGCAACAATTTTCAGCAAACTTGTTTGTGCCCTCTTCATGACAGGGACTATTTGTTGTCTCTCTCTGCCCTGTAGTTCCAACAGGAATGTTACTGAGAGATATCCAAAGACTAGAAGATAGTTTTGGTACATGTCCCCCTCCGATACCTGCAGCAGCTGTGGGTTGTCCCTGCCGAGCTGCTGGAGCAGGGCAGGGAGAAGAGCTGGGTTCTGCTGGATGATTTGTCTCATCTGTTGGAACTGAGGTTGGTTCCTTAGGAACTCAAGGGGGTTCCGCGTAGAACCAATGACACCACCACTACCAGACGAGGGTGGCTGGCTGGAGGACACTGGCCCTGCTGGCAATCGGAACGGACTGTCAATTCCAATTCACATAAACACTGTTAGTAATTATAACTACAATATACTATACATAGTAATTAAAACTAAACTGCTTAAGTGTAAGGAGGTTGATTGACTGTGTGTATATATTTAAGGTGTATGTGTGTGTGTGTGTTCTCACTGCTGGTGGGTGGTGCAGGAGGCTGCTGAGGTCTCTCAGTGGCAGGGGTAGGGGAAGGAGCAGGGGCAACTGTCGGGGCAGGGGTAGTGACAGGGACATTGACAGGGGCAGGGGGGTTTGTTGGGGCTGTGGGCCTGGCAACCTCTACCGGAGGAAGATCAGCTTCTGCAGGTATACCCTAAAAGAGGTAAAGAACATAAATACTCACATGTCATAGTATGACGGCATACACATATACAACTATTATTGATGACATGAACGTTGACTGTTTTGTTTCCCCTCTGAATGTGTGTTCATTAAGTGTTTACGCTGGCCCGAGTCCGGTAGGCATTCACCATGAGCAGGTACTCCACAGCTCTGTCTGGGTTGTTGTAGCTAGCTCGCAGTGCTGCAATCACCTGCTCCCTCTCATAGCCCATGGACATGATCTCTGATACTAGGTTCTCATACGCCTGGCCTGTTACTGGTGATATTGGAAGGACGTGACATATAGTATTAAAATACACGAGAACAGTGCTGTATAATACAGTTTTTCATATTTAATTTGACAGGTTCTCTGTGTGACAGATCAGATGTCTTAGTAGAATTTACAAAGGCTGTTCTGTTTACACTATATATCACCAACCTAGAATTGATGCTGCTTCTTCTAAAAGACTCAAGTCATCAACAATACTGAAAGAGAAAAAAAGGGTTGAGATGAATTTAAGTGTTAAAGACAAAATTGACACAACATAAGAAAATTAATACAAGGGATTTTGTCCCCACCTGGAGGATGCAGAGAGGACTGGTGGTGTGGCTGATGGCTGATCATGGTGCTCCTGTTCTAGCCTTTCTTCTAGCTGAGAAGAGGGGATAGGGCATACTGCTGGGGTTGAAGTTGTTGCTGGGGTCTCAACTGGAGCTGGGGTCTCAGCTGGAGCTGGGGCAGTGGCGGTGGCCAGTGCGGGAGTTGAACCGGTTCCCTGTTCTGCCTGCCGAACAGTTACTGGAGCCGGTGCAGAAGGTGCTTCTAGTGTTTGCGTTGGATTAGGGACATGCTTGGGCGTAGATGTTGAGGTGGAAGAATGAGAAGCATCATCTGAGACGGGCACCCCAGAGGAAGATGGGGCTGAAGCTGGAGTTGAGGCTGAGGTTGAAGCAGAGACAGGCTGTGGAGCAACTTGTGGCAGAGCTGTAGATTTAGGCTGTAGAGATACGGATAAAAGATAATCTGATTGTCATCTTATTGTATGCAACATACTACATTAAACATAATGTGGCAGGTTCCAGTCCCTACAAGTCACATTATTAACACCGAAAGAGACTTTACCTTTGTAACCATAACCACCACAAAATTCTTTTCATCAATGTTGTAGTCTTTCAGAGGTATGTCATCGTTCAAGATTTTACCTGTAGGTAAAAAAAAAAAATAAATAAGGAAAAATATGCGACAAATAATAATACGTACATATTACAAAATGTACTCACCTGCATAGATGAGTTTTTGCCCAGTGGCTGGAAAGCCATCCTTCCCTTTCTCCAGTTCTATCTTCTGCTTCAGGGCTTTAACCTGCCAAAGGTACAATAGGCTGCTAAATGACACCTTCTTGATGGATCCTTACTCTTTACTAAATAATCTGTATAATTTGTAGTATTGTTTTAACCCTGCCTAGACCAATTAAAGCAACTACAGGCAACTTTTTTATATTAACAGATTATCGATACTTTTCTTCTGAAAGCACATTGTTATGTCTATGAGAGAATTAAAAAATCGTGGTTCAGATCAGTCCTCTTGAAGTCTCAATATTTAACACTAATTTTGTCTGCCACCAGGCACGAGCTCCAGCGAAACTGTGACAAATTGCTGTATGGCACAAGGAAGTAGTCACTAAATCAGGAAGAGATGCCCATATACTTGGAGTATAGTCAGTATATGCAGCAACAAACAGTATACCGCATGTCTTCTTTGCAACAGTTAGAGAAAATAATTACACTAGGCAAACGGTAGGGGTTGCCCAAATCATCTCTTACAGATAATATGCCTCCAGTAACTTTAATAATAATAACATAATTTTTTGACAGATGAGTACAATATATCCCATCACATTGGACATTTATTTTGTTTACCCAAAATGCAAAAGATTTAAAATAACAAAATAATGATAATAAAATTATCACCCAGAAACCAGGTCACAATTAATCATGTCCCTAGCCCCATGATGAGTGAAGAAAAATAAAATACAGTTTAATAGTAAGACACAACATGACAAATATTTAAAGGATCCTATTAGTATCAATTCATAATTGTAAACATTGCAAAAATGCACATGTTCTGATGCTGAAAAACTAAAACTACCCCATCAGCTAGGTCTAAAATTAAGTTGTGACCATAGACATTCCATATTGAGCAACCTTAATAACACAAAATGTCTCATTTTATATCATAAGACAAGCATGGACAAGATAGTTTGCCCCATTATTAATACTGCTCTTTTTCATATCCATAATATTTACATATTTGTCGTACAAACATTATTTCCATCTCCATGAAAGTGGTGCTAATGGGCGCATGGAATCTTGCATCGTCATTCACTGTGACAGTGGCAAAGTAGCGAAGTGAAGCACAGCTTTGCACATCTCTATTCACAGCTAAACTAAACATGTCGCATGCTTCACCAACACATAGCCTAAAGTATCCTAATCTGTTTTGATTAAGTAACGTTAACCGAAGCCCTGGCTAGGCTGTTATTGTAAGCAAGGTTCCTCCCCCGGATGGCCTCGTCTGTGTTTACTTCAGTCCCCAACTTCCAATAGCTCTAGGCTGTACTCACCGTTAATTCGGGATCTAATTCTATTTTAAATGTCTGTTGCTGGAGCGTCTTCAGCGTTATAGTCAACATTTTTCTAAATGATTCCTGGGTGCAAACAAATTTACACCAAATGTTTTTTCGGTTTTCTTCAATACCTCTGTATATAAGCCCGTGTGTGACTCAGCTCTACTGGGTTGTGTTCAGGCGCCATCTACTTGCTACTTGCGACTGCTGAGGGCTATAATAACCTCATTCCGCTAACTGTCATTCAATGACACATGCCCATGTGCCTATCTAAATTGGGCAACAGTCGCTCTTGCTCTCCACCATAGCAAGTAGATATCACTTACTTTTGTTTGGATAGAGGCCCACATTTATTCATTAAAATGTAATTTTCCCGTCTTATTTTTATAAAATAAACATTTTAAAGAATTAAGATAAGCTTGATGTCAGAGAATTTTCATTTATTCATTGAAACTCAAACAGTGCACCATGAAATGATAAATCGTGTATTAAGCGATGTAGAAAAGAAAAACAGATTGTGATTCACAGTTTAGATCCTTTGTCTGATAGAGCCATGTCCACACTTAAATTACACTCTCAAGACATACAAAGACAGATAGAGTTGCAGAACTGTGTGGCCTAATAGTGGGCTTTGGTGACCTACTCATTATTTATGTCAGACGATAAATTAATTATTCTGGGATATTAATGTGTATAATACAGTACTGCATAGAACAGGTATAAAAAATAAATCATTTAGGAACAAGTGGGGGGGAAAAAAAGATATTTTGCATTGATAACCAGAAACCAACGAATAACAATAGATGTTGAAAAGAAGGAAAGATTAAAAAAAAGCAGCAGTACCTAGAATAATTATAGGACACACTGAATCAGACTGACCACATTCTGAAAATCACATTAAATTAAAACCTTTTCAAAGCTAGACGACCCAACAGCTAGAGCCAAACCCAGACACACTGCGGACATCTAAGCTTAAAAAAAAACTAAAAGGGAATAGTTTGAAAGCAAACATGATGCCCTGCCCCACCACCCATTCCCCCACACCTGAATAACAGGCTGCCCTACTGAAGGCCAAGTCCATAGGGTTTGAATGGATGGGTATACGCAGCAGTCGCTCCACTGGGGAGCAAATAGCAGACCTGGGCTAAGCAATTTTTGGAATAAGTTTAACATATTTGACTAAACTCAGTAAGCGCTTGGTTTATCCTGCTTTGCGAGCAATTTAAAAATGTTTCTGTTCCGGCAAGTCAAGCAAGGTAAATCAAGCGCACCTGATGCTTTTACAATATTTGAAGTGGCATTAGTCTTTGCCCAGGTCCGGCTGATTGACAGGGTGGGGCAGTAAGCATCCACTTCTCTGACCTACAACTCATCCTTTGTAACCTCATTGTCTTCTTCCGTTGGCGCTTGTTCCTCATTGTCTTCCTCTGGCTCCTCCTCATGATCCTCATCTTCGTCTTCATCCTCCTCTGGCTCTTCATCACCGGCTTTGTCTTTGTTGCTTTTCTCTTCCTCTTCCCTCTTTTTCCTCTCTTCCTCTTCCTGTGCCTCCATCATCTTCTTTTCTGGTCCCTAGAGTAACAGAACCATTTAAAAGTTTAGTGATCATAATAAAAAAAAATGTTTTTATTATTATTATTATTATTATTATTATTATTATTATTATTATTATTATTATTAATAATACATTTTATTTATATTGTGCTTTTCTTATACCCAAAGTCCCTTCACAACATTAAACATTATTAGTTTGTTATTTCAAAAAGTCCTGGTTCAACTTGGTGCACATTAAGCTTTTTTAATAGAATAGCAGCAGGGAAATAGGCCAAACCTTTGTTGCTCCCCAGGTGGCTTTTCCAAAGTCCTCAGCCTCTTTCACATCATCAGTAATCAGGAAGTTGTCAAATATGGTGCCAGACTTCACCTGCACAAATGTACATACAAACACAAATATTTTAATTTTAAATAAACTTTTTTTTACATCAAATGTTGGTTGAGATGTAACAACTCTAAACTTTAGAATATTTATTTTGAGCAGCATAACTTGCATCACAGTTATTATGTCAGTAATTACTATGGCTCTAGCACAATCCAACGCCCTACCTGCCACAGGTCCAGTCCCAGCACACCAATCTTGTCAAACTTGTAGATGGAGTCATCAGCAGAGTACTCAGGGTTGTCAATCTCAGGGTGAACCCAGACTCCTTTGTAGTCTGGGTTGTCAATCTGCTTGGGCTTCCACTCTCCCTGCAGGAACAATTACAAGGGTTTAATATTTCCGGCCCAAAAAATGTAATTGTAGCCTGGTGGGAAGAACAGTTTGATAAGTCTATGCTCTGCAGAATAATTTCCTGCCAATGTTGGTAGTTGGTACATTTACATTTAATCACGAAGGTCCACTGCCCCTGATGAATGATCTAATCAAGTAGGTTTTGCATTTGTAGTCATTGTATTTTCAACACCTTTGCTCTGTGGATAAAATCTTGTCTCTGTAAGGGGGTTGTGGGGGACTGGGGGTCTAGTTATTAGCTAAACTGATTAAACCACTGCATTGCAGGCCCTGGGCAAGATCCAGACAATATACCTGGTACTCAGGGTTAGAGATCATGGGGGGCTCCCACTCTCCATCCATGTCCTCATCCCAGTCACTAGGCTTCTTGGCGTCAGGGTCAGGAATGGTCTCAGGCTTGTCAAAGTCCTGGTAGGAAACATCATGTCAAGAAGTGCTTAAAAGAATTGGTTATTACCTTTAGTCCAAAAGAGGAGGGCTGCACTTAATAGTCAAGTATGATTAATGTTCACAACACTTTCTGTCAAATGGTACAGTGAAAATTCAAACCAAGCAAGTACCCTGTTGTTTAGTAAAATACTGTAGCAATCCTTTACATATCGCCTATACGCTCCCGGAAAGTGTGGCAATTTTTACTTGCGTGGCTATTATAGAGGGATAACTTGCCTCGGTGGTACAAAGGTATTTTGTGTACTATTGCTGCATATACTTAGAAAACACAGTAGGCAACTCTATCCCTTACTCAAACAGACCTAAATAAAAAAAATCTACAGTAAAATACAAGTCCTTGATCTTACTGTAGTTATGAATAAGAGCCAAACCACTGCGCCATTTTGTAACTATTATAGCTTAGGGTCGACAATGCATAACGGTCTCACCTCGGGCTTGGTGTCGGTTGGGTCGTCAATCTTGGCGTGGTCGTCCCAGTCGCTGGGCTTCTTGGCCTCGGGGTCCTTGATCTTCTTAGGGGGCAGCATGTCCCAGTCCTCCTCCAGGGAGCCGGACTCCACTTTCTCGTTGTTGATCTTCACCTCATAGGTCTGGTCTGGGTTCAGGATAAGGGTGTACAGGTGGGTCATCTCGTCATCCTGAGGAGAAAAGGGAGGTACTTTGTATGATGTCTACCTAAACCATCGTGGGTTAAAATAAATAGCAGGAAATACCTTGAATGTGGGGTGAAAACACAGACTAACGATAACAAGGCCCACAACTATCATAGACATGTTCAACATACTGTTCTACAGCCTTTGATAATAACCTTGCATTTGATGTCTTTCTTGATGAGGTGATTCTGGCCTTTGTAGTTGATAATGACATGGACCTTCTTGGTGCTGTAACCACATATGTCAGGGCCTGCCAGGAAAAAAAAAACAAATGCAAAAGTCCGAATAGTAGAGAAGCATCCATGGATTCCCCATTTCGAAAAAACGCTAAGTCATGTTTCCTAAAACATTAAACATTATTTAAGCTGGTAGGCACATAAATGTTTAGACTAAAAATTTATTTTAAAACAAAAAAAGTGGCCCATACACATGTGTCCCCAAATAAATGATCAAAAAGACACAGCACCCACTTACTCACCAAACATAAGGTAATACTGTGAGTCGCCGTGCATGGCGGACTGGTCAAGGTCTGAGGGGAAGACCTTGACATAGCCACCCCCGCAGTCGATCTTTTGCTCGTGTTTCACAGTGAACTGGATCACCAGGGGCTTGCCCTCGTTGCTGAAGGAGTCAAAGCGGGAGGAGACAGCATAGAAACGGGCATCCTGGCTGGTCTGGAGACCTAAAGAGAAAGGGGCAAAGACACAATAGATTTTTAAATGTGTGTTGGTAGAAGATATTCAACTACTCATAGTTCATTTAAATAAACTGAAGCCTTAAAATAATCACTATCCCACTTACACCGATAGATTTGCATTCACAAACTAAAATCCTCACAGTAGATGTATGCAAACATGCACCAAGTGTAAGCAAATCAATCTCACTCAACTCTGGAACATTGTTCTACATGTCTGTGTGTTGTCATCTCAGTGGTTAATTTACAGCACATAATATGTATACTAATACAAGCATAAAATACAACTTTTTTTGCAATAAATTACCTTTATCAGCTTTAGCATCGCCATAGAACTTCCCAGCAGAAAGTTTCCACTGTCCATAGTCCGACTTGTGCTTCGACTCAATCCACCTACTATTCCATGCATCTGAAAGGAAAAGCATATTTGCTACAATGATCGAAAGGTTGACATTTAAAAGTAGACAAAATTACTGCATTTGACAAAACCGCATTTATCATTGGGTAAGAGCAAATCCTTCCGGTCTAAATGAAATTTAGACTTGTCAAGACTCATATTGGCCATTTAGACGTTGTAGAAACATCACCACAGTCTACGGTGGCATTGGAATCTATCGCAACGAGCACTACTGACACTTCAGGACAATTAGAATACCAAAGTGAAAATCTTATCAGTTGTATGATGAGTCACTGAATCCAGCACAAGTAAAAAGAAAGCTCCCTAGCCACTGACACATTGAGGAAACAACATTTTTACAAACGATGCATTTAGGCCTAATTCCCTCCCTTCTTATCCGATAACTTTTTAAATGGTGCAACTTTATTGTACCAGTAAAAGTATTGCCCATTTCCATTTCCATATTGTATTTTTATTTTATTGTAATAGACAATTATTCTCTTTTATTCTAGTAGGCGGCCTACGTGGCCTTTAACACCTATATAATAACGCAAATTATAAAATGATATAGGCATAATAGTACACGGGTCTACAATTGACATTTGACAACTGAAAATATCACAGGAATGTGTTAAACTACAAAGCATGAAACCAAAGCTTTTAAAACGTTGGTTTGCCCATTCATATGACATAATCTATGTAGCCTACCTCCATCCAAAAATTGTTCCTTGAAGTAAACCGTAGCGTCAATAGTGACAGCAATCGATGCAAAAACTGCGAGTAAAGCCACCGACACCTTCATGATTCAGCCTCCTTCCGCGATGTCCAGGTAAAGTGAATAGATTGTAACAATTCAGGTTGTTATAAACCCTCAAGGAAGCAGGTCTTCTGATAATGTCTTACTCTTTATGTCTGCACAGATGGCCATAGCTCATTGGACAATATTCTCTCCAATGAAATGAGACCACGAGTTATTTTTCGGAAGTACTCGGGTTACGTCGTTTCATTGCATCGGGGAAATGCAAGGCATTTGAAATTAACAATTGTTTGACAATGCTTTAGTTTGGGGAATGTCAAACGGTCTTTGCACTGTGAATATCTTCGTCCAGTATGTGACATTATACGCTCATTACATTGTTAATAACAAGAATGTTATTTTGAATTTAACTAAATTCGTATAGAAAGATATATAGCTCATGGAAAGAATGGGCTAGAGAGATTATGTGTGTGTGTGTGTGTGTGTGTGTGTTTCTATGCGGAATGAAAATCGCGCTTCGTCTCTAGACAGGTTTCCGTAGACGCGGGGTCGAGAACAGCCATAGATACGACAGACGCTGTAAGCGGTTGCTACAGTGTAACCATTAGGTAGCAAACGTTTACTACTTTCTTATCTATTTTGCTGAACTAAATTTACGTTAGGCATCATTGATCCGGAAACATTGGCGGCTACATTTTACATAAGTGAATGATCGTTACATTCAGTTATCATTTTAGACGTATAGAGTAACCCTAACATTAATCCCTCTCACGATAATGTAAACTTTCTGTGAATTTAAGATTTATTTTTAGTTTTCCGATGTTATCAATCGCTACTAGTTCTTACATATAGTCAGCGTTAGCTAATGAGAGCGCTTTATCAATAAAGATGAGTCAATAAAATGGCAGATTTGTATGCGATCACACTTTTCATCGTTCAAGCTAAAATATGTAAACTACGGCAATTCAATGGATTCTGAAAACAGATTTAAAGCTCTGTGGACATCAAGATCATGTGGAATCGAAGTGGTCGAAGTGCAGCCTTGGAAAGAGCACAAGCCCAGCTGTCGGGGAAAGTAATTGGCAAAAGTGATACAGAGCTAATTCTATCATCAGAGCCAAAGGGCATAGGCGACACACCTGCGATAGCAGTAAGTTTTAAACTTTCAACTGATGCGTTTATGCTAATTTGACACTGAAGAATCCAAAGAAAGCAGGTCAACTAAAAAAAATACTTAAAGAAGTAGCTTTCATGCAATCAATATGATTCAACACATGCAACATTTTCTTAATTCCTTTTTCCCAAGGGCAAAAACAAGAATGTTGCCAAAAAGAAGACAGTGCCACCCACCCGACAAACGCCTTTCCAGGGCCAGAGTGACTTGTCCTCTGTAAGCTCAATAAGCGAACATGGAGATGGCATGGATCTCGCTGCTGCTATGGGCAGGTGGAAGGGAGATCCACCAAGCTTTGATGGAGCCGGGGGCAGTAGATTTCTAAAGAAGGCACCTCCACTTACTGCTGTCAGCAGCCAGTCTCCTACAGTAAGGAGGCCCCAGACCCAGCAGCCACCTGAGCCCAGGTATGGGACCCACATAGAATCATAACAGGGAATTGGTAGCCTGGAGACCAGCTCTTCCATAGCCTAGGAAAACATTTATTCCCTGGCTAGGCCCCCATGGAATGGGTGTCCAGCAAGGGAATAGGAATTATATGCAACGTCAATGTCATGCAGAAAATGTGTGTGCTTAATTTACAGCTTCTTTAAGTGTATTGCGATAAGGTTTTTACAAGATTTTATCATTTTTACTTGTCTTACAGACGCACAGCATGGTAATTTTTTTTTTTAAAACAAGATAAACACAAGGGACAGGAGGGAGGAAAGCTAATCGGCTTTTGTTGTCTTGTTTTTCACGTGTCTTTGTTAAAGGTATGTCTCAACCTCACAGCGTAGCTCCCAAAGTGCTGCGCTGAGTCGACTGGCAGAGATCGAGGACCGCATCCGCAGCCGAAAGCAGGGACAGGCCAGGGATGGACCCACGCCTACCCAGAAACAAGTTCTCAACGTGGGCAAAACTGAACCCTCCCCAGCCCCTCAGCTTCAGCCCCAGGAGAGCCCGAGGTCCAGCAGTGATCTCAGTATGAGGGGCAAGCGCTTCCTGAAGAAGAAGACCGCAACCATGGATAACCTTGCAGCAGCCATTGCTCCCCAGGGTCCAGATGTCAGTTCCAAGCATACTGATACCGCCATGTCATTGTCAGGTGTGAGAAATGCGGTTTCGCCTGTGGCTAGTTACATCGCTGGTCCGACACCTTTAGGCAGTTCTGGCAGAGAACCAAACGGAGTGGTGGGTGGTCTGAGCTGGGACAGTGATGAGGAGGACATGAGAAAGCTTTTAGGGGGCTCCTTGGACTCATCCGACGACAGCCTGAGACAACGGGGGAGAACCGTCACTCAGAAAACATCTGAAAAGGTAGACGGGCTGATATGATGAGCACGTTTTTCTATAGAACAAAATGTACATTCCTGTGATGGTTTACTTTATACGGCCAGTTCAATCACCGTTGCCAGAGGTGTAACATAATGGCTTCAATTGTGTTTTAATCTTTCGCCCCTTCTTTTCCATCTCCTCGCAGTCCTTCATAAAGAGCAATCAGACGACCTCCCCTAGTCCTCCTGTGACTGCTAGACTGCCGTCGTCCTCTGTCAGAGCTCTGTCCCGCTCTCCTCCCTCTCCTGCTCACCGGGCGGCTCCATCGCGTTTCTCCAGCAGAGCTCCGGCCCAGCGCAGCTCCTCTGTCTCCGCCCGAAGTGCCTCAGTGGTCCTCACCCCATCCCCCCCTCTGTCGCATGCGTCCCTATCTCTGCCAGGCAGGTTAGGCTCCCCTTCCAGGATTCTTCGACATTCCCTTTCCTCACTCTCTGCTCGCAGCGACGTGCGTTCTCTTGAAGAGCTCTTCCCCGAGGCTTTGGGGTCCCTGGCTGAGCTCTTTCCTGAGGCTCAGGATTCTGAGGATGCTCCCAGTGACTGCAGTTTGGCTTCTTCCAACGGTGAGGGAATAGGTTTTGGTTATTACGAGGAATTATATTGTAGGCCGTAGTACCACTAACCATAATTATTCCTAGCCTGGCAAACCAGAGTGACATGCTAGCACTTTTTTGTGAGCTTGAAACTCTCTTTTGTTTCACTTCACTCTCTTGACTCTGGACTGGCTTTCATAAAGCCTCGTGAGCCACAGAGATCAGATTTAAGACGGAGCCCTGGGCTTTCAGCGAATCAAAACAGCAAACTTTGATTTTCTCCAAAGCTGTTCTTTGTAGTGAGGGTTAGCTATTATGTTTGATTGTCTTAACTGTATCATAGACTGTGGCCGTATTGACACAGCTTCCTTTGTCCACCAGTGCCGTCATAAACATTTTGTATTCTCTTGAAATTTGTGGTGCCATGCTGTTCATTAAGTAATCAGCAAAACCTTTAAGTGAAATACATGTAGGCGTAGGAGATTTAGTGAGACAGAACAAGATCCGGCAAGTCTTCCTCGTCTAAGTTATTCCCTCAAAGAGGCAAAATTATATGTTGTCTATAATCACATTTTAATGTTCTTCTTGCACGCTTTCTAGTTGGAGCACAAGGTACACAATTCATGCACATTCCTACACTTTTCTGAATTTCATGTTTCATGTCATAGAGGAAATTGTATACTTTACAACTACTGTAGATTTATACCATTTCCCATGACGTTGTAATGGCTAATGGTAGAAACATCTGGGGCATCTGTTGACATTTTTAATTTGTGTAGACTTTAGGATCAACATCATGTCATTGGATGATTTAGCACCTATCACTCTGGGAGTTAGTGCCAAAACAACGGAACAAAAAGTGAGTCCTCATCATCACTGTCCTCTACAGCAACTGACACCACTTTTATTAACAAAATACACGTGTAAGAAGTTGCCAGCATCTGACATTTGCTGCTCGTGTCTCAAGCAGAAGGAACCTAACGCTCCCGAAGAGGCACCCAAAGCCTTCACTCCTCAATTGCTAGCATCTGAACCTAAGGAAGAAAATGAGGAGGTGTTGGAGGAGTCTTTAAGCTACGAGAGTGACTTTGAGAACGAGATCCAGACCGAGATCTCTGAGCGTCTGGGAGGAGATGGCGAGGAGGGCGAAACCTCCGAGATCAGGGAGGAAGCGTCCGACACGGATAGGTCTCTGGGGAGAGAGGAGAGCTACTCTGCTAGTGTCTCCGACAGAAGTCAGTCTCCATCCTACATCGCAAGGACCAGTGACAAGAGCAAAAACAACCGATCGTTCAGCCCAAGTAGAGACTCCCCTTCAAGGTCCTCTGTGTCCCCATCTGATTGGTCTTCGTCTCAAACTGTCACCCAATCCGGTCGGAGTTTGAGGCGCTCCCCTCTGACACAGGCTGTGACTGCTGAAGCAGCTGTACAGACACAACCTGATGGACTGGCTTACACCTGGTCTACTGGTGAGTCAGACTCTTGCTCTAATGATCCTGGAGGCTCACAACTAAACTGTGATATTTCTTCCCTATTTTACTAGTAAACTGACAATGCATTTTCAGCAGATCTTTACTAAACTTACATATACGGCCGGAAAAAATTCAAGTAAAATAAAAAAAGACAAACTGAAAGTCACATGAATGTCTTAAAGATCCATGTCAAATTTGGTACTGGTTTCCCCAATTTCCTGTTCGTATGATTTCCATTTTACCTGTTCCAACCTGCAGGTATGGCAGCGCTGGGTCCAATGACTTACGTAGATCCTACCCCAATTGCCAGTCACACAGTCAGTGCTGAGGCTGTGGAGGGTGAGACTTCAGCTTTCCAAATAATAGTTCTCTGCATAGAGCCAGCTAGTAAAAGAATAACAATGAATATAGACCATTGATATAGTTAAAAACAGGCAAACTGAAACAGATTCCTTTGTGCTAGCATCTATGTTTTCAGTGTCGATTGAACTGCATGTAACCCGTGTTTGTGTCCTGGCCATTAGCCCTGAGTGCCTACAGTCCGGCTGTGTTTGCTCTGAATGACATGCTGAGACAGCAGCTGTCCCTGACTCAACACTTCATCCAGACTAGCCGATACCTCCATTCTTCTCGGGTGCAGAGCCTGGCCACCGCAGACTACACATACACCACCCTAGAGGACACAAAGGAGGTAGAGGAGACACACACATACACCTCTTTGGGTATATGTTGTCTAAACAACCAAAGACACAAGAATAAAAGGCCAAATAACATACACAGTACAGAAATACAATATTTGAATAATATACATATGAATTAATAATTCAGAGCTTTTCACATTATTTCCTTGTAGTTCATCCGAAGCCACAAGCCTCCGAAGCTGACAGTGGAGGAGGCCTTGGAGGAGGTGCTTCAAGAGATGAGGGAGTACCACTACATTAAATGAACACCAGAGGGCAGCCCTGAGTCACTCGCTCTGTTAACTCAGTGGCAGGAGGCTTTCACAATTAAAATGGTTTTTTTATCCGAGTATTTTTGTATGGAACGGACTTCAGTTGTGTGATTGTAAAAATCATGGATTTTATTTGGTACTTTAGATGTACAAATGCCAAATGGTATCATCTATTTTGAATGTGAACCAATTATGAAATTAACTTTATATAGATATTTTTTATAAAATGTAATCATGCATTTAATTTGCAAAACAGCCAGTCTCACTGTACCAATAATGTGTCATAAAAATTCCTTGAGTGGTTTATCAACTTTTGTTTAATACAAAGAAGTAACACAATGCTACAACTTATTACCCAAAGTCACATATCAGCATGAGAAGAAAATACATGAAACAATAATAAAAAATTAGAGCTACACAAGGAACGCATGGTTCAACGTGATCAAGTCGTTTTCAACAAATTACAAATGGATGAACCTTATGTGTGTGTGCAGACCAAAGTTTTAACTTTCTGAGTTTTGCCTCAAGAATTTTGCTCACTTGATAAGCCGTCTGGTGGCTCTACCAGAGCAAACCAAGCACAGGACGTAGCACCTACACTTACTAAAGGAATCTAGATCTACGAATATCAGTGTAGTTCTGGTGAGACCGGGGATGATCAGTAAAAACTATTATTAGTAGAGTAATTGGGGGAGGGGGACAGCTCTGGTTTACAAGTGATCACTCAGCGGGAGGGGGGGCTTCTGCCGAGGGCTCCCGGTTCACTAGAACAAAGAAAGGACAACATTTACAAACCCTGTAACCCTGTGAAAAGCTAATTAAATATAAGGCATACCATTTTCTGGATTATTTAGAACGACTAACCAAAACAGGCACATACACCACCCCCAAACTTTGTCCTAAGCAGCACTTAACCCGTCTTACCCTCCATCCATTGTTCATGTACTTTAGAAACAATAGCCTTAACAACACCTCTAACTACAAAACAGGACTGGCCAGCCCAACCCAGATTTGTGAAGGACTCTTTAAACAAACCGACAACTCTATTGTTTGTTTGTTGGGTTGCCCCATTGGTTTTAGACACAGTGCTAAGGTCCACTATAACCTTTTGATCCTCTAAACAAAGCGAATGGTAAAGAAAAAAAGGACGAAGATGGTGATATTTGACAATATCTTTATGTTAAGCTATCACTCCAACATGAACTAGAGACATTACGCCAGAGTTGTGCCACTGACAAGCATGGACGCCTTCAAGAGCGGGACCTAATAATAGCATTCTGATAAGAATCACTTCCTGGACCAAACGTTCACAGGAAGTTTATTGAAAAGAAGATATCTGGGGCCCTGCAGTGACACAGCTCCTTCCCTGTAATGGCTCCGCCATGCTTCCCTCGTCCCTACCTTCTTCTCTTGCCTTCATGCGGGCCACAAAGTTGTAGCTCTTGTTCCTGCGGTAGTTCTCGTAGGGGTCATCCAGGGACACGCCCACGCCCTTGTACTGGTCCCACTTGTCCCGGATGTCTCCCCCCTTGATGGGGTCCTGGATGCCCTGCTCCTTGGCCCCTAGGCCCCCTGAGCCACTCCACCCTGGACACATGGCGAGGCAGAAAAGGGCTGTGTTGAGATGCTAGGAGATGTTACGCACCAAGGATACGTTGTCAAATAGAACACAGATGGATGTTTGAAGTGAAATACTGACACACATTAGCCTCGTTTAGGAAGGTTTATCAGGATGCTTATCTTACAGACACACACAGAGAGAGAGAGAGAGAGAGAGAGAGAGATCCGTACCCATCTTCATGAGCAGCTGATGGCCCTTGTTCTCCTCCCCTAGGCGTAGCTCTGGAGGCAGGTTTGACGGGGCAGCGCCCAGCCCTGACGTGGTGCTGTAGGGACGGACACGGAGACACTTGAGATGATCAGCTCACACTCACCACCGAGTATCTACCTGAGACAGCCCGTCCTTCAGACAAAAAGAGCTACAAGACAAAGGGGCTAGTCTGTCCATGTCTGTTAAAAGCAGCTAAGCAGGTCCACTTACGGAGGTGAGGCGCTGCCAGACTTTTCGGCCGGTCTTTTCTTCCCGGGCGAACGAGAGCGGGAGCGGGACTTGGAGCGAGAGCGGCTGCGTGAAGACCTAGATCTGCTTCGGGACCTAGAGACAAACAGAACAATTCAAACAGACAGGTAGTTTCCAGCATGCCTAGCTAAAGTGCAAATTACGTTTCTGCAGTGATGCCTGTGGATGAAGTGGTTTGCAAGTGGAAAGGTGTGACGTACATTGTGTGCACTGATCTAGACTGTGTTTGTATGTGTGTGTACTGACCTGGAACGTGAGTAGGAGCGGTCACGGTCACGATCACGCTCACGGTCACGCTCGTGCTCTCGGTCACGCTCACGATCACGGTCACGCTCACGGTCACGCTCGCGTTCGCGCTCACGAGAGCGGCTCCGGGACCTCGAAGACGTTTGCGAGGACTTGGAGGATCGGGAGCTGGAGCGAGACGAAGACCTTCCCCGACTCCGAGAGCGACTCCTTGACCTGCTGCCCCCACGAACACTGGCGGGCAGGGGGAGATGTGTCAAATTATATGAGAAAACTAAATATTTTTTTACAACAGCTAAAAAGTATTTTTTGTATATCGCCGAGTCCATTGGAATGGAGTGTGTGATTATCAGCAGGTAGCCCATTCTCACCTGGGGCGTTTCTCCTGTCCCTTTTTCCTCCTGGCTCTCATCTTGGCTCTAAAGAACTCGTAGAGGCCGTTCTGCTCCCAGCCCTCACTGCAGACACAGACACACAATTACTAGAGCATAGCTGAGGACGTGTGCGTGTATAGCTTGAATTGGCGAATGAAAAAAAGTGCCTGTCGTGAATAGAACTGAAAGGAACAATTCAGTGATTACAATTGTGATCACAATTCAGTTGGAGGCAGACATGGTGGGTGGGTGAGTGAGTGCAGGGTGTGTGTGTGTGTGTGTGTGTGTGTGTGTGTGTACCTGTTTCTAGGCCGGTCATGTGAAGGGGGGCTGTAGAAGGCCTCTACGGCTGCTAGCAGGCGATCACTGGGGGGCATGGGGGGAGGTAGGCGGATGTCTTTAGGATCCAATGGTTTGTAGTCATGGTCTTCCAGCTTGAGAACAGGTAGGAGAATGGGAATTATATCACACATTGCCTTTCAGAAAAGGAAACGAGTGCTTAACCAAGACTTGCACCCAACCCGCCTGAGCAGGTGCTTTAGAAGAATCCGTCAAAATGGAATTGAATAGAAGAGTTTACAAACACCATTCACATTGCTTTGGCAGACATTGTTGTCATTTACAAATTTTCCCATATTTAACTAAATACATTTTTATGTAATTCGAGTTAATTGTATTCTATATGTTTTTTGCTTGTCTATTTTAAGGCGCTGGCATTATAATAATCCCAGATAAAGTCTGACAATAGTTCAGTTGGCCCAAAAAGTTAATCAACTTGCACAATAAAAGTGTTGCCGTTCAAGGAAAGAAAATTGGACAGCCCAAACATGAACGTCATCACCCAAGACCCACCTTGACCAGCGGTGCCATGAGGCCGGCGGGCAGGTCAAAGTAGGGCACATTGGGCACCAGACTGGGGTCGTCCTGGCCCATATGGGCTGGGGGCTGTCGCTGTCGCATATGGGGGGACTGGCCGTTAAAGCCGTGGGGCGGAGGGCCAAAGTCCTGGGACTGGTTACCCCCCCAGGGGGGATGATCCCCTCCCATGCCTGGAGGGGGGATTCTCTGGTTGGGGTGATGATGGGGTGGGGGGCCCATGTCTGGGGAGGGGTAACCAGGTGGAACATCATGATCGCTTATCCCTGGAAGCAGATGTTTAGAAAATATTAAACTGTGTCCAAGTGAATGAATGAGAAGTATTTAGTAAGAATTATTTTGTAAAATTACTGTGATGCATGGAAGTAAGATAATGGGATTTACTATGATGGTCGTCCGGTATTTCAGCTGCCCTACCTCCGGGGAAGTCTCCCTGGGGGTAGTCGAAGCGGTGAGGGGGGTAAGGCGGTCTCTCAAAGTGGTGTCTGGGTGGAAAGTCGTCCTGCATGAAGCGCGGAGGGAAGCGCCCAAAGTTGTGAGGCGGCGGAGGAGGCTGGTTGAAGGGTGGGGGCTGCTGGTGAGGCGGGAAGGGCCCTCGGAAGTGCGGAGGCCTCTGCATGCGCGGAGGGAACGGCTGCTCTCGTTGGCCCCAGGGCGGCTGGTCCGGCTGGTTCCCCCACGGAGGCTGCTGGTCGTACTGGGAGTTCCAGGGCCCCTGGTCCGACTGGCCCGGTCCGCTCCAGGGTCCTCCTTCTCTGGGGGGGCCTCCGCTCCAGCTCCCCTGGTCCCTCTGGTCGTTCCACATGCCCTCATGGCTGCTCCATGGGGGGCACGGAGGGGGGCCCTGATTGGGGTCAAAGGGGGGCTTAGGAAAGCAGGGAAATCGGGAAAAGGATGCGGATATTCACAGGTCATTGAGAATGACTGCACTGATAGACAAAATAAAAGTGATAATGTGTGTACAGAGACGTCCCGTAACAGTAATTAGCCCAAAACACATCATACATCCAAACTGTGTAGTCCTTACCGGCTGGTTAGGGTTCCAGCCAGACATGTGCTGCTGGGGTTCAAACCAACCAGGCTTGTCTGGGGGGCCCCCAGGGTTGTTGGGCTCCTGCTGTCTGGAGGGGGCCCCGTCATAGTCCCCTGGAGGAGGGCCCGACATGGACTTTACATCTGCTGGAAAAAAAAAACAACAGGCGTAAACCTCTGAAACGGCGCATGTTTTACAACGTGCTTAAGGCTGCGTGTTATGGTCTCAGCGCCTCGTCTCACCCGGCTGTGCGGACATGGGTGCAGCTTTAGCCTCGGCCTCGGCTAGCTGCCCCGCGGCGGCGGCGGCGGCGGCCTGCGCTGCGACCACGGCTGCCGTCTGGTGCTGCTGCTTGAGGTTGGCCACAAACTCCTCGTGCTGCGTCTTCAGGCTCTGGATCTGCTGCTGGAAGGCCAGCTGCACCGGCTGGACACCCGACGCGTACTCTGTGATCAGGGAGGCCTGGGAGGACAGAATAGGTTGATGAGGCGCGTCCTACACGTTACAGCTTATGAAAGTGGTTTCCTCCCAGGACAAAGGTGAAAGGGTAAGCTATCCTGCTAAGCGTGATTTTTCCAAGCCTGCGGGCGTAGAGTAGGGAAAGATTATATTATTTTCAGGTGACGGTAAGTGATATAGTAATCGATATGCACTTTGGTGGTACTGGCTTTGATGGTACTGGTCTCACAAAACTCAGATGTCAAAGCAAAATACGTCATACCAGTATGTACCCCTGCAGAGCAGCCTATTTTTATGTATTTTTTTATCTCCTAAGTGGTGTCCTCACTTGGTACTGTCCCAGGCCCAGGGCTGGGTTCTTGAGCTGCTGGATGGTCACGTCGTCGAAGTAGCCGTTCTTCTCCCAAAGCAGCAGCAACTTCAGCCAGAAAGACAAACAGACAGACAGTAATTGAGTGAGAAAGGGAGGGTTAGATAAACACAATATATATAAAAAAAAATTCCAGCCGGCGTCCTTCCAGCAGTTTGCTTTAACTGGCAGGCACAGGTTGTTCTATTCATCGATTCGTCTCTTACCCTGGTGATCTTCTGCTGCTTGTCTTCCTCTACAGACAGGAAGCTGGTGCAGTATATGGGCACCACCACCTTCTGCAGTGCTGCTAGCAGGTCCCGCTGGTGCTTCCGCTGGCTGGGAGGGCACATTGCCAAGTCTTTATAGTTACAGAGTAACACGTGGCAAGGTACCGCCCTCTCTTGGTTTGCGCCACACACAAAGACACAGACTCACACCTACCAGTGATGGAGGACATCGTTGGTGAGATAGATGAGGTGAAGGCGGAGCTCAAAGTGTGCCGTGTCAGCGGTGATGCGATTGCGGAGGTGTGATGTCATGAGCTCACAGGCCTGCGGCGTCTTGGCGTTGGTAAACATCCAGTTCTTACCAGCCTGTGAAAAGAAGAGGGAGAAATAAACTATTTACAGGCTTGGAATATAGAAGATTACTAAGTAAATTTTTTTAGAGAGATAGGAAATGAGAAGAAAAGCTTTTGGAGGACAACAAAGAGCAGAGTGAACTAGTTGACATACAGAGATGGCGTCTTTGGTGCAGGTGTCTATGATGGGCTGGAGCAGGTTGTCAAACTCTGTTACATCCAGCTGGGTCTCTAGCAGCAGCTTCTGGGTCTGCTGCTCCATGGCTAGGGATATGGCTGCGGACACTTGCTCCTAGACGGGCACAAAAAACACACGTCAATTACACAGGAAAAAAAGTTCTACAGTGAAAGGTGTGCTGACACATTTCAACCAGTCTGGGATTGACTATGTGGAATCTAGACAACAGCCCAGTGAGCGGTTTCAGCGAACCTGTCTGAGGGCCAGCAGGTGCTGCTCCTGCTGCTGGAGATTCCACTGGCTCTGCTGGATGAGCTCCTCTATGGGGGGTGAGGTTTGGAGCTGGGGCGGCATCTGGGGGCCACCCAGGAGACTCATTGGTGGAGGGATGTCCATCACTTCCTTCCCTGACAAGGTCTGGTACATGTCTGCAAAACAACACCCAAGAGGGTTCAGCCATACAACCTACCATAGCCTTACTAGTCAACTCTAAGAAGATTTAGCAGAAGGTCAAATAAAAAAAATTTAAATAGTAATGTGGGCTATATAATGAGTGTGATGAACTATTTAACAATGTTGCAGGAGTCTGGACCAATCAATACAAAAAACTAAAAAACTAGAAAGAACATACAACAATGTCTCTTTGGGTGGGTAAGGATTTTCATTGGAAAAATAAGAAACATAAATTAAAGAATGGTAGAATGAACTCAGGCAGTTTTCAAACAATATAATACTAATTGTATACATGCAGATTTTAGGCATGCAAAGGCCTTGACATTGGTTTTGAAAAAGCAGCAAAGACAATGTGCCGTCAAATCAGGAGTTATTTTCACATTATTTTACATTCTAAGACATTTCCTTAATTTTTTTAAATGAAGAGTTGAGATTCAAAGGCAAGTTGGGCATCCCTAAAACAGACCAAACAAAAGAGGCAACTGAAATTTCAAGAGAGCATGGAGATTGTGATTGTCAACTGCAGAAGCATTATTTAAACCCAACAACAAAAAACTGCAACCTGCAACAAAAAAACAGAATTTGCTGCGAAAGGGACATTTTATCATACTTCACTTATATATATTTTTTACTGTAAGAAAGACAGACATTTCTGATAATACTGTACATGGGCATGCTTATTTAAGTCTACCTATGATGTGCCTGCTCTGTTTGTACCTATCTGGGACCAGTGTCTAGCAAGAGGCCACGGCCCTTAGATTTACACAAGATACCTATGGTCAGAACACTAAGCTTACATCTGAATCTAGAATAGCTTCCATCAGACTCCCCAAAAAAGTCTTAACTCATGCAAACATATACAAATTAAAAAGCATGTAGGTTTGCACTGTATTAAAACAGCAAATAAACTACAAGCAAAATTCATGTGTCATTCAATTTGGGACTTTCAACAGTCACATTTTCTATATCTTTTACATAAATACCTTCCAACTTATACTCTTCAGAATCGTGGGTAGTGCCATCTATATGGAGAAAAACAAAACTTTTAATACATTTTTGTGGCATCACAGCCACAAATATAAGCCTGTCCCCATTAAAGAATCCACAGGTCTGAATTCTCGAAGCATTTGTAGCTGATACACCCACGTTCGTAAGTTATTACTATTATTATCATCATTATTATTATTTAATTAATTTCATCATTAAGTTTCATCTGCAATTTACACTCACATCTCCTGCTTAACAACAAAGCCATTAATTAAAATGTTTGATTAAACAGCTTTGTCTGTTATTTTTTTGAAAATATTGCCTTACAAGAAAGAAGAGGAGGTAAAACGTTAGGAAGGAACTAGCACACTAATAGTGGTTATTCTGCTTGTATGCTGTCAGGAAATGAAAAAAAAAAGGAAGGTTATATTTTGTTGTTCTTTTAGGTGAAGCATTAATTATTGTAGGACAGGTAACAGGTGACAGGTAAAGTTCACAGTTTGAATAAGAGCACCTCCCAAAGAGCATAAAGGATAGGCCAAGCGATTGTTTATCTGAGTAATATAGTTCAGTCTATTCGGAGAGCTACATACGTTGCTGTTTCTCCATGGCCAGCTTGCACTTGTAATAGCCAAAGAAGTCCCCTCCAAAAAGAAAAGAGAATTTGGCGTTGTCCTTCTGTTTCTCCATTGTCATCTTCTCAAACTCTGGACCATTACGGGCCACAAACTGTGCCAGCTTGTCAATGACATTCCTCAGTTCTTGATCTGCACAGTAAAACAAAGTTCAACATACACACATATGGTCTGGATAAATTGAAGACATAAACCACTTGTCTTTTCCCACTAAAATCTTTCAACTATGTATATTACTACATGAACGATAAGAACACACAAGCACCACACGATTAACAACTCCGAGCTTAGAAACATGCACTGACTACTACTAGTAGTACTGTCTATGGTGTGAATGACATCTTTGAACAAAACAAAACCTGAAAACGAATTTATAGGCTAAAACCCACATAATTTGTTTTCCCGGTTACGTTACCCAAATAAGTAATGTTGGCAAACAAGGCTATCATTCACAAAATACGTAGCAAAACAAGCTGAATGTTTAACTAAAGCAATCATGCAAGCATGTAATAGCGTTAACACGCTAGCTGGTCTAGAGACTAGCTAACCTTTGCTAACCCTTAACGAGCAGCATCTTGATCTACAAACCTTCAGGGGGTGTTGGAATATCCATTTCAGGCTTCAGTTGCAGCGTACCCGCTGAACCTAGAAAGACTAACAATTTCGTTCCAATTAGAGCACTTCTTTATTAATTTAAACTACGTGATTATAAGAAATATGTCGGTGCTGTTAGAATCTATGAAAATCGGAAGTAGTTATTTGAGCTGAAGTGCCACTAGAAAACTATAATAGTTTGCGCTAGCTCCACCTGCTGGCTTGTTTGGGTCCTAAGTGCGCGTGTTGCTTTCTGATCTTCTTGCCGTTGTTGCACAAACTATTATTTTAAACTAGCTGTTTTGCTGTGGTAATCAAATCACTCAATATGTTTTGGATTTCAATGTAAAACTTCATGCAGAACTAGGTCTTCTAGCAAAAAATGAACAAGTTAGCCAGCAGCCAGCACCGCGCTCGATCCCATGGCTTCATATGAAGGTTGGTTGTTAGTTCAGATGCCAAATTGGTAACAACTGCGTCTTTAACCCTCATGTGCCTGCTTCCCTTTAAAATTGTTTTCCAAGACTTATTTAACTGCTTATATCTTTATGAGTCTGTCAATTAGGAACTTTCCACCTCCCATGCATTCAAGAACCTGTCAATTGTGAACTTTCTACCTCTGCTCTTCCTCCTTAATTTAACCTAAGTGTCTTTGGGAGCAACCAGACAGGGTATTGGTAAGAGTTCTTGTTCATACTTCACATATTGGGGCCTTCAATATACCCTAACCTAAACACAGTTGTACCATGGCTTAGAATCACACATTCTTCTTTTTACACTATTTATTAACTAAACGTAATGTAAAAATGGTATTATTACTTAATTATCATTAATACTGATTACACATACTCAATTACAAAGGTAAAGGTATATACTTTTAGCACTTAATATGCCACACAACCATGTTGCCTTAGAAAGGTGGTAGAGTTTATATATAAATACATCATAACCCTTTACATCTCCCTCTTGATAAACATGGGACAGTGAATATGGCTTACATGGCCATCAAACTTACTTTTTATTGCCTCAGCCTAAATCACGTTTTTACAATTCATCCTTACAGTCATTGTAAGGGTGCCGAAACCACACTATGTCCACATGCCTGTTGGCGAAGAACAGCAGGAGGAGAAATAAAAGGTGTTTAAAGGGGTCTATGGCTTCCCATCCTGAGTAATTTGCTTGCTTCACTTCCCTGTTAAACCCCCACCCCCCAAAAGAGGTCCCCTTAGACTGGGATGGGATTCTCTGGTCCTGCAGTGACTGGAGGATGCACCCCAGGCAGTGTTGGTAATGTGGCCCTACTGCAGGAGTTCAAGCTGTGGGCTATGGCTGAAAAAGGCCTCAAACCAACACCCCATGACAACCTGCAGCAGCTTTCAGGTTAAATGCTTTTGGTACGCCCAACCTTCCCTCTGCAGAGCTAGCTGATGGAGAGTTACCCCGCTGCCTCTATGCTAATTTTACAAATTAAGTGCATTCAAAACCTACTTCTCAGCCAAGAGATATTCAAGAGCTTCAATTTAAAGGATCACAGTAAAACAGACTCATGAAGGACATGAGCAACCAATTGGTAAAACCCCAGTCAATAGCACAGCACAGCAGCAATGGATGCAGCAAAAGTTACTGGATTTACAGTGACACACCTGTGTTGCCCCAGTTATTCCAGTATCAGCTACATCAGTACCATTCAGCGCACAAACCAAGCTAGAGCTTTCTGATCCCTTTGACCCTAAAGTGTATTTTAGTGTCATCATTAATAGATCAACATTAGAAAGAACTAGAGAGAATTCAGTTGATCAAAGGGACAGCATTAGAACATATGTTTGTTCTTTACACTCCTTGTTAAGGCTTATTACATGTTTGCATGGTCATGTTCTTACAACTAATTGCAGGTGAAGTTCATTTATGTTTTTACCAGTGAAAAGTTGTGTTGTGGTGTCGTTAATAAGTATTCTGGCTGTTCTCTATTGTCTCGAGGCTGCCCCGAAGTGTTACAGCCAACAAAGGATAGTTAACAGAATCAACCTCAACTTATTTTTTTAATAGTCTAAATCATATCCTCGATGATAGTTTATACGCCGTTGCGGAAGGATATTCATAGTGAGGAAGTAAATATCCCTCCGCTACTCTGGTAAAAACATGTTGGACTGTGGTGCATATTCTTTGTTAAATTCACATAGTTAAAATCTAAATACATTTTAAAAATATTTCTGGCCGTTGTTAGCTAACTTCACACAGCTTTAAATTGGCCACTTATACGCCGGAAGATATAGTTCCGGTCTGCAGAAGCATCTGCAAGCAATATTTGCGCTTCCATTTCAATCGAGCACTGAAGCTTCGGTCGGACCATGTCAAGCGATACTGCAGATTATAACAGGTTAATAAAGCATGCAGACACATACACTCATTTTAAAAGGGAATAATCCGTTTTTGTATGATATGCATGCATACTATTGGTGTTTAATATGACTTATACTGCAGTATTATCAATGTGATGATATCAATAGCTGGATTGGCTAACCAAGTCTGGTACTAGGGCAGTGCGCAATAAACGCACGGTTCACGAGTTGGCCCAGGAATCTTTTTTTGCATTGCTTTGGAGAAGAAATTCAAATGTTAGCTTTTGCTACAGTTTCATCTCTGTGTGTGGGGGGGATACTATGACAGATTCAAAACATGTACGAATGTACACACAATAATCTTTATTGTGAATACAATACACAATACACTTTAGCAGAATTTTTTAGCAGCTTTCTTTTTAGCTATCTGTCAAAAACGGGCCAGCTAAGCAATACACCTTTCATTATTGAACGCACCATGACTATGTTGTTCTGTTTTACGTTTTTTTTAATGGTATGTGAATAATCGTTCCAGACTAAAACAATATTCTCCATGTAAACAGAGTTGAGCTGTAAGGGACTTAAGAGACCATCCTGAAGTGTTTACAACATGGAAGTAAATCGTTTTTGTTTTACCCTATCAGCTCTAGAGAGAGAGACCACGATGGAGGCCCTGAGGGAATGGAGCCTGATGGTGTCATTGAGGTGAGTGGCCAGTTAAAGTCTTTATAAAAGCTACTGGGCCAGCTGTGTCTGCATGATCTGTGTATCAGACAAAGAGGAACGGGTAAAGCTAGGGGGTAGGCAAGCCTAGCCCAAGAGGAGTGCTCAGAATGGGATGTCAAGGCTCTGTTTGAAATGTTTTAGATACGTTTTTGCCTAGCAGTTTCCTGGATCGTATATATTTGTATTCAATACAGAGCAACTGGAATGAGATTACAGACAACTTTGATGACATGAGCTTGAAGGAAACACTCCTGAGAGGAATCTATGCTTACGGTTTTGAGAAGCCATCCGCCATCCAGCAGAGAGCTATTATCCCATGCATAAAAGGTGATTATTAAACACAATTGACCCTGGACTGACCATAGAAGACCTGAGATCCGCTGCGTCAAACCACAAAAAATGTCATTCTATGTTGGTTTCATATCTTAGAATATTAATTACTTACCATAAAGGCTTTTCAGTTAAAGCGATGTCGGCAATAGTTGCTGCCAATATATTCATATTTTAACTTCTCACTTTCCCCCAGGATATGATGTCATTGCCCAGGCACAGTCAGGGACCGGTAAAACAGCCACATTCGCCATCTCCATCTTGCAGCAGCTGGATTTGGAGCAGAAGGAAACCCAGGCACTGGTCTTGGCCCCCACAAGAGAGCTGGCCCAGCAGGTAAGCTCAACCTGAGCTCCACCGGCATGCAGCCATAAACCAAAAGTAAGTAAAGTCATATATCCCTGAGTGCTTTATGCATTCGAAGTAAGCTGGAAAATCACGGAGTGTGAATTGGAAACTAAGTTTCCTGCTGTATCTCTGATTGAGAAGGTGAACATGGCTCTTGTCTGGTCTGTAACTGCCTAATGTGCACCTGTCTCTATGTCTCAGATTCAGAAGGTAATCCTGGCTCTTGGGGACTACATGGGAGCAGCTTGCCATGCCTGCATCGGAGGGACCAATGTCCGCAACGAGATGCAGAAACTCCAGGCTGAAGCCCCACACATAGTAGTGGGCACTCCTGGTCGAGTTTTTGACATGCTCAATAGGAGATACCTCTGTGAGTAGGATGACACTGGAGGGAGGCCTGCACATGCCCACCACAAACCACTACTTCTTTTCAACCTACTGTTGAGAAGAAAAAATGTTTTGGGGGGTAGTAGTGCTTTAAAATTAATTCATGTTGTAACATACTGATGCAGCGTAAGTAAGCACCTGGCTTGTTTTATTTACAAAACAAAAAGGAAAACTCTGCCATTCACGAAACATAAGGATATGTTCCTGATGTTATGCTTGGGAAGCTATACTATCTTTAACGAGGTATTGAAATTTATTCCTTACCATTAAATACATGCATGCAATAGAGTTTGCCACAGTATATGTCATTAGTATGACCATAAGTATAATGAGATTCTTATTTAAGTGGCATTCTTGAATAAGACCTGGGCATGGACATTTCAGTAAACCTGGTGACCATCAGGCAATTGGTGTCTTCTTGTTCTCTGTTGCTTAGCTCCTAAGTGGATCAAGATGTTTGTCTTGGATGAAGCTGATGAGATGTTGAGTCGAGGATTCAAGGATCAGATCTATGAGATTTTTCAAAAATTAAGCACCAACATTCAAGTGAGTTTTTTTTCACTCAAGGGGTCTCTATTTTTCTGTTTGGTTTACTGTCCATGGTGGCAGCATCACAATGTGTGACAAAATAATAGACAAAGTCTGTAGATAGGAGGCCAGCAGAAAACTGCAAAGGCAAAAAAAAAGGAGTTGGTTAATTTTTTATTAAAAAGTCTTAATTAGTCTGGCCCTGTTCATGTCTAAGTTTTGACCTATACCAAAACCCATTCTACTGCGCACATCAATTCCACAGCTAACACCATTCATTAGCCAAATGAGTTGGTGATATGAAAGTGGCACTCATTTTATATATCTCCTCTAGGTGGTGCTGCTTTCGGCCACAATGCCAGCAGATGTGCTTGAAGTCACCAAGAAGTTCATGAGAGAACCCATCCGCATTCTGGTAAAAAAGGAAGAGCTGACCCTAGAGGGAATCAAGCAGTTCTACATTAATGTAGAGAGGGAGGTAAGGGAAACAAAAGAGACACTATGGAAAGGAGATGGAGCTCATATAATACCGGCAGGTACCCATTGTCTTCTCCCCTCCTCTCCTCTTTTTCTGTCTCATATTGGTTGTAGGAGTGGAAGTTGGACACCCTGTGTGACCTGTATGAGACCCTGACCATCACCCAGGCTGTCATCTTTCTCAACACACGCAGGAAGGTGGACTGGCTCACGGAGAAGATGCACGCCCGCGACTTCACCGTGTCTGCTCTGGTGAGAGACCCAGCCCATACTTAGCTCTTTTGCCGTGTATTATCAGTGTTTAGTATTGGACACTCTGAATGCAGGTCTGCCTTTATGGCTGGGTTTGGGGGGCTGGCAGCACTAAACGTGCCTTGTTGTGGTTGCAGCACGGCGACATGGACCAGAAGGAGAGGGATGTGATCATGAGGGAGTTCCGATCCGGCTCCAGCAGAGTGCTCATCACCACTGACCTACTGGTAGGTTGGACACCCATCAGACCATCTTATATTGAATTCTGGAGCGCTGCGCCCCAGACTGGGCCCAATGTTGCTGCAGGAGCCACAAGGGGATGTCAATTTTTCATAATTAACTAGGATCTGTCTTAGATTTCCATGTTAAAAAGGGATATTTTGCTTGTGTCTTTAGGCTCGTGGCATTGATGTGCAGCAAGTGTCTTTGGTCATTAATTATGACCTCCCCACTAACCGAGAGAATTATATTCACAGGTATGTGCGCAGGCTTTAAAAATATATAGCTTTAGAAAGCACACTTTACTGGAAATTGTGTTAAGTATTTAATTGTGTTGTTTTACAACAGAATTGGACGTGGCGGCCGATTTGGCAGAAAAGGTGTTGCAATCAACTTCGTTACCGAGGAAGACAAGCGAATTCTCCGTGACATTGAGAGTTTTTACAACACAACCGTTGAGGAGATGCCAATGAATGTGGCCGATCTGATTTAGTTCCTGCACAGAGCTAGGAATTGTCTTGGTTATTGACATCTTAATGCGGAGCTTGCCGTTTCAATATGAACATCTGCATTATTTTTATTTTATTGGAAGATATCATATCTCTTTGTCGCATATACTGAAATTGGATCCAATAACTTGATCATTTCCAGTTGAAGTTAGTGACTGCGGTTACCTTTCTGAAGACATTTAAGATACAGTTTGACAGACAGAATCAGAAATTATTTGGTAAGTACGTTGATTTAGAAATTTGGCTTAGGTGTTAAACTGCGTTTGGCACTGCGAAGTGACTTACACTAAGCCACTTTTTCTTCTTCTAGACCAATAATGAATTGTATATTAGACATTCTGTATCGTTTAATCATTTACTTGTGGACTAAAAACTTTAGGTGCTGTTTAAAGTCTGCTGGTTATGTAGAGGTGACATACTTTCGGTTATTATATGATAAAGGGTAATATGCCCTTCCCAAATTCAGCACCTTGTCTTTAGATGATTATTGTTGTGGAATATAACGTATCTATTTAATGTAACCTCTGTGGAAAAACAAACTACAAATGGGTCCTGCGATTGTATTTAATCAAGCTTTCTTTTCAACAGACTCTAGCATTTTCTTCTGAGGTGTGAGTCTGTAGTTAAATCACTTAACTGACTTTGAATTGTACTAATAATTTGAAAATAAAAGTAGTATAGCTACATGTTTCATTCCTTTACTCTCAGTAGGCCAAGGAAAGTTTTTAGTGGACCTCGTGTACAAATCCCTTATACATATTTCAGTATAACATTTTACTAAATTACCTTTTGACCTTGTCATCTTTCGTTGTCACGGTAAAATACCTCATTCAGCTAAAATAACCATTAGGTGCCAAATGGGAAATGTATTTTACTTCAATACCACCTATCACTCAAGTATTACTAATAAATTGCAGAAAAGACAACAATATGAATATACAAATTGGCACTTTAATATAATAAAACAATTTATACAAAGCGCAGTTGATCCATGAATATCTTTTACAGAAAAGGGTTTTCTGTTGATGTCTAGAAAGGAGCATTCCTTGGTTGTAACAGTGTGTGTAAAGAGCCAGAAAAGGAAGAGTGGTCAATGCAAATGTTTTAGAATGTACAACAGTGGTGAGATTCCAGGAAGTGAAAGCTTGTAGTTTGGTAATGGCATCCGTGTCAGGCAGTGATGAGCATATCTGTTTCAAAGTTTTTCCTCTTTCCACGTAAAACTGAGGCAAGGACATGGTGGGTTGATGTTTCTGTGAGCGAGGCTTTAAACAAGGTTAGTTATTCTGGCAGGCCTCCTGCATGATGACAGAACACAGGCTCAGCATCTGGAGGTACTCATTGGCCCCGTCCACTAGACATTTGTCAACAACCTTAGGATGAAAGGCATAGGAGAGAGAGTGGAGATGGAGGAGTTGAGTTATGCTTCCATTGGCAGATATTTACGGACACCGCGAGCTACATCTATTACAATACAATTAGAGGCATGACATACCGCCATCTTCTCTGTGATGACAGACTTCTGTTTGTCGCTGAGGTCCTCCGATATGATGGTGTCGTGGAGCTGGCTGAGGATCTGAGTGGCAGCGTAGCCCTCATCCACCATGCTCTGTTTGGATAAGAGGCAGGGAGAGGACACACTTACACACTTGCTACTCTGCGTGTATAACCCATGTAATAAACACCGGGAGAAGCTTGGATACCGGAACAACAGAGTATCACAGATCAAAACACCACGGTGTAAAGAGCACTCCTACCCGAACAGCGATCTCAAGTTTCTCAAACGTTCCTTTGTAGCAGATCTGGAGCAAGTTGTCAATCAACTTTGTGGGGACAACCTGAGAAAGAAAATAAAAGAAGAAAGAAATGAATGTTACGGTCACTGAGCATAACCTTCAAGATAGGAGAGCCCTGTTGAGTGCGGAGCCATGGGAAATTGAGAGACATCCCCGTTCCATTCCCAGAGTGGACTGAGAAAGTAAAGTCTCACCCCGGCTATCTCCACGATGGCGCTCTCCGTGATCTCCTTGTCCATGTTGAGGCGGGCAGCACTCTGCAGGAAAGTGATGGCTTTCCTCAGGTCCCCCTCTGATGTCTTCACCAGCGCGGCTATAGCCTGCAGCACAGAGACATCCTTATTTCTACCGATGCAAACAACTGAGGATTAGTCGGTAGACAGACGCAGTGTTTTCTTCACGCTCGTATTTTTCTAACTTTACCTCTTTGGAGCAATTGAGGTTCTCCTTCTCGCAGATTTGCAGCAGGCGTGTCTCCTGGATCTGATTGTCCAGCGGCTTGAAACGGAACTTGGAGCATCTGGAGGTGAGTGGCTCAATGATCCTGGCAACCACACACAGGAATAGGTCAATCTCCACTGATGATTTGCAACAAGAGTGTCTTCATTGTGTGTGTGTGTGTGTGTGTGTGTGTGTTTGTTTTTAGGCCTACATAGGGCTTACCTGCTGACGTAGTTGCAGATCAGACAAAAGCGTGTGCTGTGCGACTGCTTCTCCATGGTTCGCCGGAGGGCAGCCTGAGCAGGGTTTGTCATAGAGTCAGCTTCATCCAGGATTATGATCTTGAATGGCGGACATGGCTTTCCACTGGGGAACACCAAGGAGAATAAACGCAAGGCCAACGGTTGAACCTCAAGACAAAAATGTGAGCCGTAGCATTGATCCAGAGGAGATACAATCATACAAGGCATGAGTGTCATGACCACTGGGGTTTGAAATGATGTCCTGGTGTCACATGATAATGCTGCACCTTATGTGTTTGCGAGTGTATGTTTGTGTGAGGGAGAGAGAGAGAGAGGGAGAGAGAGAGCGAGAGAAAAACAGTGAGCAAGTAAATGGAAAGCCCATGTCTAAAGAGATGATGTGGTGATTTCCATCATGTTCTTTCTTACTCTGCTCGTTTCCCCGCAACGGTGAGCTGAGCAAAGTTCTTTACTTTCTCTCTGACAACCTGGATCCCTCGTTCATCTGAGGCATTCAGCTCCAGAACCCTCTGTTTGTACAACTCTGGTCTAGCAGGGGAGAGAGGTAAAGACACATAAAAACATTACTGTACACTAAACAGGCTCTCTAAATGATAGGGATGAGAGTGGATATGCTGTTTAACGCAGAAAAATACATCTGTAGTCATAACAGCTGCACTAACCCGTAGAGTTCTCTGGCTGCAGCTAGGATAGTAGAGGTCTTTCCTGTTCCAGGAGGTCCATAGAACAGCAGGTTGGGGAGCTGCAACCAACACATGCCACAGCATCAAAATCCGAACTTTACAATGAAATGTTTTTGACCTAAAAGGGTTCGAATAATATTTAAACTCACATCAGCCCCCTCTAAAGATTTCTTGAGCACGGCTACCACCTCTTCTTGAAAAGCAACCTCATCCACACACTTTGGTCGGCTGCAAAACACAAAGACAAGGTTACTGCCGTCCGAGTACAGTAAACATTGCACCAATTAATCAGTTAATGCAACATTTGCACTCAGAATCAAAATTGTGTTCTATTTCTTTAATTTAAGCCACAGCATCAGGATTAAAGCTTCTATATAGCTAATAAGATAATTGTTTCCCTATGCCTACCGAACAATAAAGGCGAAAGACTTCCTTAGTCTATGTGAAACGCATAAAAGAAAACTCTCAGTAGTAAAAAACAACAAAAAAGGTTACCTACTATTTCTCTACCCAGGGCACGGGTTTGATTTTCTTTTCTCCACTGCTCCCTGCTGTTGCTTTGTCTTTCTGAGGTCTGGCAGCCTGGACCGAAGCCCCTTTCAAAAACGCCTGCATGGCTCCTCCTGAGGAAATGTTCAAGATATAAAAAGTAACCAACCTAGGTGGTTAAATGGACCGGAAACAGATAGCAGACTACAAACGTTCCACACAAACATGTTCGAATCTGAACTGTCAGCTTACAATGAGAAACGTCAACTGAAGGAAGGTAAGTTTACCAGCGACACTGACGTCATAACGGGAGAGCAACATAAATGCTTACCGTTTTCGTTAACTAACTTCTGCAGAAACTTCACAAACACACGTGACGAAGTGGTACGCGTCTCAAGGAATTGTGAAGAAACAAAAAAACGGTATCTTTAAACCTGAAACACTGGGCTGGCTGCTTTTTGTCAGACAATTAGCTATACTGAACTTCCAGAAGGAGCTGACAACTGAATTTGCTGCTGTGCTAAATATTATTAGTCGTCGCTACGTGTTAGCCAGTTACCAAGCGGTAGCAACATTTTGCAACAATCTTACCTAAATGGTTAGTTGATTTAAGGCCTGGTAGCTCTTGCAGGTAATGCTGTGTATTCTTTTAAGTCGATGAACATGTACTTCTATGAGTACAACGTTATTATCTTGAAAAGACCAGATAACAATCAAACATTGAATAGACGTTGAAATTGGGTTATATACATCAGTATCGGTCGGCGATGTATTTTCAATGGTTGATTCAACATAGGATTTCGATGAAACTGTTGACCGATGTGTTAGGTCGAGGTAGATACATTGTTTCAACGTCGTAGAACAATGTATCTAATCGGTGCGTGCTTGACATCGGGTTTTCAACCTATCTGTGCCGCGTGAGTAATGCTGTTTGGAATTCCTACTGTAACTTAAAATAACGGATTTTTTTCTAAAACTTTCAACTGTAAAAGTTTACAACTGGACAACTACTATACTGAGGTCAGACAGAGTAATAATTTTTCCGAAATTTGGTAAGTAGATAATTTTATTCTGCCCCTATAAATATAAAGTTCAAAGTGTATTTTGGTTGAGAGACTGTGACTGATTTGCTGACTGTTTTCTGTAACGTTACTGTGAAACACAGCTTCAATGTAGCGAAAACGTAATTTAGCTAGCTAGTCTTCAACGTTAGCTTGACAGTTGAACTTAATGTTAGGAGAGCTAATTTCTTTATTTTCGGAATGTCAATTGCTTGCCCCGTTAAAATTCTAACATGATAATTTTTATTTTAAAACGTAGGCCTAATCATAACGTTATTTTGCAAATTTTTTCTATACTCAGACATTTTCAATGACAGTCAGTTTTAAACGTTTAGTTGCCCTGTCAGTGTGTCATGTGCCTTCAGTAAACGTCCCTCCTCCTTTTAATGCCTAATTCTCAGGAAACTAAAAAAGGCATAACACATTATTAAAAAGATAAAACTATATATTTGACCATGACTCTTTGTTGTCTTTTTCATGTCATCTGTGTTCCTGTGATCATGGATGGACTGTTATCACTGTGAAGGTAAATCATCCTATATATATATATATATATATATTATAGCCTCAATCCCTGCATCACTTTATTGTTTTTATGATGGCAGCATCATATTGGACCAAAAGGAGAAAGGTGTTAAGTAGTCTCCACAAAATAGAGCATGATATTCAATCGGAATTAAGCACCAATACGTCTGCCCAAATAAATTATTCTTCAAAATATTCCACAGAAAAAGTTGCTTTTCAACAAATATATTCGGAAGTAAACACTGATCATCATCCCCATGATGATGATCATGGTGATCATTCTTATGATGATCCAGAAAATATTTCTATCGATTACTCAAGCATTCTTGATGAAGATTTGTTTTTCAATCTTTCAGAAGAGTCAAGTGACACTGATGATAGCCCAGATTCGGATAGCCCAGATTCAGATATGATGAGTGAAAGTTTAAATTCCAAATTACAGAGCTGGGCATCATCCTTTGGAATATCTTTGATGGCCATTTCGGCACTTTTGTGTATTTTAAGATCTCAATTTCCAGATCTGGGACTTCCAAAAGATGCTAGAACACTTCTTGGCACCCAGACTTCCGTTTCAACCACCAAAATTTGCAATGGGGAGTACTATCATTTTGGCCTTGTTAAAGGTTTACAAGTTGTCCTTAAGACATTATCAGATATCCCCCAAAATCTAAAATTACTTAAAGTTCAGTTTAACATTGACGGCCTTCCACTTTTTAAAAGCAGCAAAATTCAGTTTTGGCCAATCCTGGCTACAGTCAGTTGCGACAAAACCAGGTCCCCCTTTTTAGTTGGCTTATTTTGTGGTTCAAAAAAACCAGAATCTGTATGGGAATATCTTAAACAGTTCACCACAGAACTTAGGATTATACTTAGGGATGGAATTGTTTCTCATGACAACCATTTTACTGTAGTGGTTTCCTCTTTTGTTTGTGATGCACCTGCCAGAGCATATGTAAAAAACATAAAATCACACAATGGCTATTCAGGCTGTGAAAAATGCACTGTGCAGGGTGTGTGGAGAAACAAAATGACATTTTCCGACACCAATGCTGACCTAAGAACACATGCCAACTTCTTGCAACTTCAAGATGAAGAACATCATTTAAATCAAACATTAGGTCCACTCTCTGACACATGCGACATGATTAATCACTTTCCTATTGATTATATGCATGCATGCTGCCTTGGAGTTATGAAGAAGCTTTTACATATGTGGATAAAAGGGAACAATTTCCAAGTGAAGATCTCTTCTCAAACTGTAGATGCCATTTCAGCAGAGCTAGTTGATCTGAGACCATTTATTCCACTAGAGTTTGCTAGGAAGCCACGACCTTTAACTGAAATGGATAGGTGGAAAGCCACAGAGTTTCGTCAATTTATGCTTTATACGGGACCAGTTGTTCTAAAGGATTACCTTGAGAGTCAAATATATGACAATTTTATGCTTTTTTCTGTTGGTATGTTTCTTTTACTCAGTCCAGACCTATCTGTTGCCATGATTGACTTTGCCAATGAGACACTTGTGTCTTTTGTCAAACACTTTGGGGAACTGTATGGCAAAGGGGAGATAGTGTATAACATCCATCAAATGATACATTTGGCAGGAGAATATAAATTACATGGCGCCCTTGATAACATTTCGGCTTTTCCTTATGAAAATTACTTGGGTAAACTTAAGAAAATGGTTAGGAAGCCCTGCCATCCACTCCAGCAAGTTGTTAAAAGACTTTCTGAGTTATCAACAGTCAAATCTTCATCGAACCCACCGATTGATAAATTGAAGATAGTTGAGTTACCTAGGTGTAAATTAACCTTAAAACAGGCAGACAACTGTGTACAGATTGAGGAGGATATTTGCATAATTAAATCAATCGTTCAGCAAAATGGCTTTAGTTGTGTTATATTTCGAAGATTTAAGTGCAGGGAACCGATATACAATTACCCATGCGATTCTGCCATTCTTGGTTGTTACTTGGTATCTTTGTTATGCCACACAACTGAGACGGCGCCTGTCTCTAACATTAAAAGGAAGTATGTCCTCCTGCCTAGGCCAAATGGAACATTTTCTGCTATGCCTCTCCTTCATCAAAATTAGACCAACCAACCAGTTAACCTACTCACTCACTCACTCACTCAATAAATAAATACAGTTAGTCATAGGTTAATCATTCACATGGATACGTACACATGGACACATTATTTAATTGTTAATACACTGATGCTCACTCTGCAGTGGTGACCTTGGGTATGGGAGCTGAATACGCAGCAACCCAGGTTTTCTTCTGTCAGCGATTTTAATATCTTTCTATCCTTGTAAATAAACAAGTTTTGTATAGCTTCTTTTTTTTTTTTTTTTGTACTGTAGCATTATTTACAATCCAGGTATGGCTGATAAAATGATGCAGAGCCAATGGTGTGTGGTCGAATTCCCCGACCTAGCCACTGAGGTTGTTCCTCAACATTGGGTGGAAAATGACATGTGTTTTTGGCCAAAATGCAACAACGCCAGAGCCAAGGTGGCCATTAGGAGGAGAGAACCAGTAGGAGTGGATTGGGAAAAATATGCACCAATTAAAATTCTAAAGACGTATGGTGAGTGAGGGAATTTAATTTAAAATCAAACTGAAAGGTTCATTACAACTATTCATACTGTATAATAAAGGTAATAGTATAATGAACATGAGCTCTGTATATGCTATGTTTGTATGCTTATCTTTTTTAGACACACTTGAGAAGGCATACTCTGTCCTAAAAAAGGTTACGCCAGGGGCCCATACCTCTGACCTTACATCAGACGAGGAGGAGGAGGATCGCAAAAGAAAAAAAATGTGGGGGTTGTGTTTAATATGAATGTTATTTATGTAATTTTGCTATTATTATTGTAATTATAATTCTACCTTCATTAGACCCACGAAGCGCCTGGCATTGTACGCATCCAATGAGCTGTCTGACACCGAGCAAGTCAGGAAGAAGGCACGTCTGCCAGCACCCCCTAAACTGCGTAAGTTGTATTTTGTACTTGGTGTAATGGTCGCCTATGCCCAGAAGGAAATAATGTAATAATTGAGATATTCCCATTGTTTTGTTTTCTGTGTTGCAGAATTTACCCCCGATATCCTTTCCCCTTACATGAATGGCTATAATCAGTCACCCAGTGATCTTGCAGAGCCAGTCTCTTTGGACACTGCGATTTCTCATTGTGCCTCTGCACTGGCATCTAGGGAAAAAAATATTGGTCTTTCTATTGGTAAGAAATATTCACTTATCCTGGTTCATAAAAACTACAATCAATGGCCTTTAGACTCTGGTGTGACAAGCGCTTGCGTGTCGCGTGACATCAGTTGCTGTGTGTGTTCGATTTTAGTAAACAACTTTGATGGTTTTGCTCCACCCATCATCCCTGAAAACTGTTATCCACCTGTACACCATATTCGTAAGCTTTCCTCCTTATTCTGTTGCAGTAAAAAAAGAAAAGAAATTGCAGACGTTCAAGTCAATAATGTGTGTTAGTGGTGGCTTGTTTGTTTCAGAAAAGTCATTCAATACCCAAGATCAGCATCCAAATGCTCGTCCTATTGGTAGGTAAACATTTGTATGGTTGTTTACACATAGATATGACTATAGAGTTCTTTAACATACTTTATATTTCAAAACAGAAAACCTTGATTGTAATAAAAATACTTAGATATTAAATGTGTCTTTTTGCTTTAGGTTTCACCCCTTCCCTTGGCCACCAGAACCCGCACTGCAACGATCCCCCTATTGGTAGGTAGGAATGTCATAGTGACGTTGATGAAATAAATAATCATATCTATATACAGTACTGTGCATATGTTTTAGGCATGGAATGCTGTTTTGAAGGCGAAGGGTGGTCACGCCAAATGTTGATTTGAGACAGATTTGCGTCTCCCTCACTTTGTATTTTATGAATTGATAAAAAATACAAACAATTAACGTTTATATATATATATTTTTTTTTTCTTCTAACTTTAAAGACTTCACACCTGCCTAAAACTTTTGTACAGTACTGTATTATATATTATATATATGTGTACACACATTTGTATGTTTCAGGAATGGCCTTCAATGGTTTCATCCCATCCCATGGCCCCCAGAACCCACATTACTACGAAAAACATCACACTGGTGAGTAAATATCTGTTCTTATTATTACATCTTTAGATAACTGTTAATGTCTAAGGCGGCCTCCACACCTAGGACGATAACCATTACGATAATTCTTCCATGTCCCTTGAACGATAAACTGTTGACAACCAATTAAAAACGCGTTCTACATTGGAACTATGATCAGACAGCAGTACGGGGCTTTTCACTTAATATAAAAGCAGCAGGTGATTAAAATATGTTTCGTACAACTTAGTCCATGTCAACTAACGTTGTGTGAAATAAAGGCTTCGCGTGATGTCACTCGCTATTGCTCAATAATACCGTTGTGGAATGTGGACGCTAGTGAAACTATAAATCGTTATAGTTATCGTTATGGTTATAGTCCTTGGTGTGGAGGCCGCCTAACATCTCTGTTTCTAGTCTATATCCATACTGACCCAGAAAGGACCTATCAATAATACTTTGTTTCGTCTTCAAATTATTTTTCAGTGAACACTTTTGAGAATTCACCTGACTGTCAGGACCAGAATCCTTCTGATCGTCCTGGTATGTATTTATCAGTGTTGTTGCACTTATGTTAAAAAAAATTCACTTTGTGATTCACGGTTTATTCCACTGTTAACTAATGTCAATGTTCATATTTCATATTTGTACTGTCTTATTGTGTGTCAACCTTTCAAGTATTTCTTACGCAAATTACAGAAATGTGCCCCGTTCAAAGGCACATTATAAGATCACTGCTTGAGATTAAACAGGAGCTGAGGGACCAAAGAGCACTCATTAATCGGCTGGTGAACAAGAATGTGTCCCACATTTCTGAGGAGGCAATGACTACCTCCATACCTTTGGGCAGCATGGAGGAGCTGCATAGATTGGAGAGATTGCTGGAGGAGGAGGACATGGAAGGGACAAAATTGGTAAAGACAGCCAGCATTTTGCTCTTACACTTTTTTATTTTCACAGTTGTCATAACAACACTGTTAGGACCTATCAATTTTAATGATCAATTAAAATGTATGTTTTTTTCTTCTCCAAATGCAGGTCAATGGGAATCCAAGAAAAATAAATATTTGCTTTCTCTTATCTGTCTGTCTATTTCTATCTGTCTTCCATGTATGTGTGCATACACATGTGAGCCCTTGGTAACGGCTCAGTGTTTTCATTTTAATCAATCAATATGATACATCAAGAACTCCTTTCTGGTTAATTAACACTTCTTTTGTTTTCTTACTCTACAGGAAATCTACTTGACAAGAAATTAGACCTTTATTGTGTGTAACCTTTCTTTGGCTGTCATATTGTTTTTATGTGTTTAGGCCAATCAACTGTCCCTACTTGGAGGAATAAAAGTGGAGGACACTGTAAGGCGAATGTTGTGTGCTGTTTTCAGCAACAAACTAGCCTGCCTTTTCAACTGGGCTGGAAGGGGGGGAAAGAACAGTTTTGACAATCTTAAATTAAAGGGCATCATGTTTTGTAAGTCATAAGAAAAATATTAAGGTTTAAAGAATCTGTTTTTATAATATATTTTCAATAAAATACTTTTGTTGAGGGGTCTATGTACAGTTATGGGAAAGTGTGTCTAATTAACAAGAAGCCTAATTGAAGATGGAGGACCCCTTTGAAATAAAATATCACAATGTTTTTGATCAATTAATACTGACAATGCATCAATGCTTATTTTTCTTTTTGCTGTGTGTTTATAGGTGCACTTAGAAAGACCCCACAGGGTAGGGAGGCCACAAAGGCAGAATTTGCTGAGGTAGTAAAAATGGCTTCGCTACGCTCCGGATAGGGAAGGAGGAACTGGACGCCATCTCCCTGCAAAATAATAAACTTTTTGATTTCATACACTATCATTGTTGTATTTATTTTTTAGATAGTGTTATGTTTTGATTAAATATTTTAGAAATGTAATACAAATTAAGTAGGCAACTACATAATATAGAAATAAAGATTTTGAGATGTTAAAAGCCTATATCGGTCAATTTAGTGTCCACGTAATTTATTGCTTACCCATTTATAAATAAATAAAAAATGTCCATCAAATACGTTGATTTCCTTTGTCTTGACTAACATTGAATCAATGCAATTTCAATGCATTGATACAACGTTAATTCGATGAGCAAACCGATGCGGAATCAATGTCAGAGATCAACTTATAATCAACGCTTGGTCGTTACGTTATTGCTATTAACATCTTGCGACGTTTATTCAATGTAGTTTCAATGTTTAATTGTTAGGTCTCTGTGGTCCCAAGGGCAATAGGCGTTTGACAAAACAATGGCCTTAACGCCGCAAATGTTTGCTCTCATCAAAACACGGAACGAATTTAGCAAGGATTTTTGGAAACCAGACAATGCTTTGATTTTACTGGGTTGAAAGCAAATATACAAGTTGATTCTGGGGAATGCAAGGAATATTTTTATACAATAATATTTATTATATTTCTATATGCATAATATATATTATGCTACATTTATTGTTTATTAGAATGAGTAATGCAGTTGTCGTATCCAGCTATTAAATATAACTTAGATCCAGTTCACTGCATTGTTACTCCATGTCCGTGTCTTCTCTGTGGGCCCCATTAAAGCACCCGCCTCTCCTCCTCCCCTCCTCCTCCTTTCTCTATCAGTCTCCATCCCTCCCTCTCGCTTATTATCTCTTCCCAAGGCAGGTAGAGCAGCCTTCTGATTCGCTTCTCAGCCTCTGACTCAGCCTTTACGGGAACAAACAGAGCATCAGCCTTCAATACAGTGGGATCCTCCCGTAGCAGCGTCACTCACTGTGTGTACATCTGACTGACTGCTTTGCTTTTTGGGTTACCTTCTGAGCTGGACAGGAGTTTATGTGGAACCAAAGGTCTCACTGGCTGTCTCTTTGATCATCGGTTGGTGGATTGGCTGGCTGATTAGCTGACAGGCAGGGAGTGGCATCAGCACAAGGCATTGTGTTTGGCGCTAGAGGGAGAATCCACTGGGGCTGAGATGTGACGGAATATTGGCAAGAACAGAGAGAAAACTGACGGGAACACAGGAAGACAATGTGAAGAGAAGAGGAGACAGAGAGAACTAAAGACGAAAGGAAGGCCTAAAAACAACGAGAATAAAGAGGAGGAAAAAAAGGTTAGAACAGAGAGAAAGTAAGGAAAGCGGAAGTGGGGGAAAGCGTGAGGGAGCGAACGTGAGAGAGAGGAGGGGAGGCAGGGGGTCTGCTGGGGAGGGGGCGTGGTAGAGGAGAGAGGGACGGAGAGAGCGAGACGGAGGAAAGCGGATGCCATCCACACCCTGAGATGCTCTGCTGGCTACGGGAGGAAGAGATGTCGCTACAGGAGCTACTGCAGAGGGTGGACTGTGTGGTCACACATGTCGGTGAGTCGGCCTCTTCATCCCTATTTTTTCTCTGTCCTCATACCCATCATGTTTAGACATTTATTGGACTATCCCCCGGGCTTTTTGGTCCCATCTATTAAGAAGTGACTTGCACTGGGTCCACCTTCACGTGCATGCCTCTTAGCTGTAATTATTATGAATTACATCCCAACTGTTTTCACACAATGTGGCCCCCACAGATTTATTGTTTGGGCTGCCGTGCATTAGTGAGTTGAGAGTAGCAATGTGGAAGGAAGGGTGCGATCCCAAGTGTTAAAGAGAAAGGTGTATATAATTGGTTGTGAAGAGGTCATGATCACTTCAGTAGATTTGGTATGATACACGTCTGTTTTTCTCTAACAATGTAAAGTGAGGTCCTATCACTCAGGTAAAAACACAAAGAGGAAATGACAGGGGATGGAGAAAGGTTTAGACCATGCCGGGAGTAGACTTTCTCTCCACTCTCCTCTGCATCACTAGTGAGAGTTGTGCTGGTCCCATTGGATAGAGTGGTAGTGTAGATACAAATGCACAGCGCACCATATCATTATTTATCTTATATTAAATTATTTTGTTTCGATTAGTTGTATTAGTTAGTATTAACATCGCACGTCAGTTTCACAGTGATTTACAGCGCATGTTTTATCACAGCAGATGATGCTGGACAATACAAGGTCAAATATGTCATTTCACAAATGATTATACATGATGGTATCTTTTGTATCTCACTTGTGCTATGTTCTACCATTATGTATTTGTGATAATCGGGTACTACTGGAAATTTCTCATAATAATGGTTTGATATGTAATGACAGGATTATTCATTTTCACAAGAAATATTACTTATGTCATTACCGTCAGTTTATCTTTTAAGTAATCCCCTTACAACGCTTGTTAGTCTATACTAAAGCTATTAAGTCCAACACATTGAGGGAAATGATAGTGCCAGTTCAATATTTTACTGTATGCTATGCGTAGTAGTATCCACTGGGGTTGATTTTCTGCTCTACTTTAGATGATTAATATTTCATGGCTGACTGTATCCTCCAAACACGGAGCACCATAAAACGTAGTATATTTCTATCACCCCCCACTTATGCCAGGTTGTCCCGACTCCTCCTCTCCGCGTTCTTCTCTTTACTTGTCTCGTATTATTCTACGTCCGGGTCTTCCTGGGCTGACAGGGAAGTAGGTTATTGTGCCACGCTGGAGATAGTCACGGAGCACGCTCCATCACGGAGCTTCCTGCGTCGCAGCCTATGGTGGGGGAGGGGTGATGTGTAGCTGTTGCCATAGAAACTGTGCTATCCCTCTGTGCACCATGCAGGCCTGTATTGATTAGTGGCTCAGGCCTGCCTGGGATGATGAGGACCTGAACAACCTCCCCACTCTTTTTGTTGTCTCTCTTAATCATTCATTGTTTTTCTATGGACTGATTCCCCCCCCCCCCAATACTTCTTTAAACCCTAACCTCTTGTACTACGTGCGATTCTGCTCATGATTTTTTCCTTCGCCGTTCGGGTCCCTTCATTTCTCTCTCTCTCTTGTGGTCCCTCTGTTGAACAGTGACCCATGCGTCTCAGCCGTGGGTGTACCTCTTTTACACCAGCAGGGCGCTCTCTTGCCTACTTTCTCCAACCCCCTCTGTTCTTGTGCTGAACGGATATCCACCAGATGAACCGTGTCAGTAGCTGCAGTAGTAGTAGCAGTTATTTTAGTAGTAGTAGTAAAAGCACTTGAATAGACAACGTACCCTATATATACACACACACTATGTGGATACACACTTGAATCAAGTAATCCCTCTTACATATTCTATTCAGCAGATATCTGTGAACCTATTTCTGTGGCAGGTCTCCACCATTTGCCCTCGTTCATTCCCATTCGCTCCCATCACATGGTCACGGTCAGTGTCAGGCTGAAGGATGAGGCTGCCTAATTGGTCTAATTTGACATACATTTTCCTGCAGTGTCCTAAATGGTTTAAGGCAGACTGCCTTAGTTAAAGACTGCTCTCTCAGAATGGTTGGCTCGTAATGCTATCATCTTTGATCCTTGACTCAAGTTCTGGTTGATTTTGTTCGATATTGCGTTTGTCTTACAGTATTATTCTGATATCTACCTGCAACGATCACTTCTGTTTTATCTTTTTAGTCATTTTTTTTCTCAGCTGTTTGAGTCACGGTGTGATGTTTACTGGTAGCAGTGGAAGGCTGTGTGTGGGAGTAGTGGCTGCTGGGTCCAGCAGGCCACATACCCTATCTGTGGAGTGCCTGGAAACAGCCTGTTTTCAGAGGTGTGCAGATAGACCGACTACCTCACATATAGCAGCAGCTTTGCCAGCACAATCCCTGAAATCTGTGCCGGTGGCAACGATTGTAATGTTGCCTGGCAACCTAATAGCCTTCGCGTGGAGAGCTCTTTTTTCTTTTTTTTTTTTCAAACGAGCCAGCCCTCACGCTTTGATTATGTCAGGGATAGAGAGCTTATTGCAGTCCAGCTTTGTAACCGGCAGCCATAGATGAGTCACAGTCAGGAGCTTAACACGTTCAGATCCTCTAGGTGGCAGATGACATCATACAGTAGGCACCGAATCTTAAAGGGGTGTGGTATTTACTGTATGTACATGGTTGCATGACCCTGATGCATAATTCATGGACCTATACTGACAATGTGCTTTTTCAAAAGTGCTGCCTTGCCTTCAACTCGACTGTCCAAATGACAAGTGCCTGGACTCAGGGACGAGTGCCGTTCACACAACGGCATCGATGGTTCAGTACATTTACAGCAGCTTGTGGCATTCCCAGATGTTGAAAAGAGAACACAGATATTGAGGCAGTTTGAACTTGGAGTTTCCATTTGATAAGGGCAGGCAATAATAAGGTCAAAAGGTCAAGGAAGGGTGTTGTTATATTTTGTTGCCAGTGGTAACCAGGGAAATAGCGAAGCAGACAATGCCTCCTATGTCTTGAGCGACTCCTCACATCAGACCCCATGCATTTCTCATATGGCTTTCTAAATCAAACCATGTATGGGGGAAACACTAAGTCTCTAAGGCAACAAGGGTTAGCAGAAGCTTACAGATTACCTTTAAAGACCTGATACTTCAAAATGTGGTTTTAGAATATGTAAAGAATACCCGTGTACCACAACAAGCTTAGTAGTTTGTAAGTCAACAATGCTACATGTTTTATGTTTTAGTTTCCTATTCCATGGAAGCCTTGATCTCGTTTTCTATGGAAATAGAATGGAGCTGCCTAAACCTTTAGAGACCCCACACAGTCCTTTCTCCCGGCCTGCTCTAGTGAACCGGATAGAAGGAATAAAAGAGAAAGAGAGAGGGAGCGTACGAGAGGCCACAATAAAGCATTGCAGCCATGGGTTCCTAATGGGACTAAGAGGATTAACACGGCCAGGCCACTTAGGGTTAGCCCTGGCTCGGTGGAACGTTGTGTGTGCCTCTCAGTCAATGGTTCGCCAGGTGTTGCAGTGGATACATTTGTCTTATTTTGAACCCTTCCAGTTAGACAGATTTCAGTTTCACCAAAAACATCAACCGTAAAATAATGCAAACAACACATAAGCAGGTAGTATTATTTCTGCCGCGGTTTGTCCTACAGCTCGTCATAGGGCTATCCTTCTGACTGTGTGTGTGTCACTTGCTTTGCCTGCCACCATAGCGTTGAGAGTCTGTTGTCTGCAATCCAAGCCAGACTGACGACACACATTCAGTCCCAGTCATTTCTTTGGCCAGCCAGTATTTTCAATTGGATTGAGTAAAACTCAGTTTATTTCCCTTTATTTGTATTGCGTTTTTTTTGTATTGACCTTGGTGCGCGCTGAGACACATTATGAGACACAATGAGAGCTAAAAGAAGCACTGCTCTTGATCACACAATCAATAACACACACACACACACACACACACACACACACACACACACACACACACGCACACACACACACACACACACACACACACACACACACACACACACACACACACACACAGACACACGCACACACACCCACAGACAGACATGGTCCCTCAGAGGTGAACAATGGTAAGGTCAAGCTTCATTGCTGCTGTTGATGCTTGCCTCAGACAGTGTGGAAAGATGTCTTCCTTCCTGCTCACTTCCTGCTGGGTTACATAATTCAGAGGGAGATCCTACTAAGGTCACTATCTCCATGTATGTCTATTGTGTGTCCAATGTGTAGTTTGTGGGTTAATCAATTTGGTTTTGAACATTTACACCTACAAATGATATAAAAAAATGTATGCAGCCTATAACCGTTCCAGACTTGCATTAAGAATTCCATGGTGTTAGTCAATTGTGAGTCAGAAATCTTATATAGACTTCTAATACAAATTGGCTACTACCCACCATGTGTGCATTCCCCTCAGTCCCAGGTGGTACAGCCCAGAGGGCGTAATGGCCGTGTTTTGTTATCCAGACACCGCCTCAGCCTTGTTGCCAGTTGCTGCTATGACGTCAGAGCAGCATTCTTCCAGCTTCCTCTTCCTGTCTCTGAAATGTGAGGGGAGGTCTCTCTCTCAGCGGTCGCATCCTTTGGACAACGTTTGTCCTTTTCTCGCTCCGTCCTCAGCTGGCCACGAGTCAACAGGCCGACCAGTCTTTGGTCTCCATGCCGTGGGCTCATGACAACACCAGTAACAACTTGACAGAACAACAGTTGCGACTGGACTGGTCTACATGAGAGAACATTGAGCTAGCAGAATGCTCTGACTAATTTCTTCCTTAAGTGTAGACAAACTGTGTCACAATAGTATTTACAACTGTAGCTTCAGCCCAGGCCTGCCCAAGTCTGCTTGCCACCAGCCTGAGTGAGCCTTTCTGGACCATAGTAAACCAGGAAATATCTTGTTGCACCACAGTTGCACATGTTTTGTACAGCGGGTCCCCTCTCCTCTTAAATCGTTTGGTGGCGGAAACACAGGGAAACACTTGTTTTGCTCCCCTCCCGTTGGCATGAACCCAGTCACCTACGAACCTCTCCATGTGTGAGCTCCTTGTAGAGAGAGGGAGAAAGAGAGGTGGGGAGAAATAAAAAGAGAGAGTTGTGGTTGTAGGTGCACAACTGTGTTTAGATATTGGAATTGTGTCTTTTTTGAGGCACACTGAATTTCCTACTGCAAAGAATCAATAATGCTGCAGACATCCCTCCCGAAAAAAAATCCTCAATCTCATCACTTCCCCAGCACTCTGCAGTCTCAGTAGACCCCGGCAAAATTATGTGAACCAAAGCAGCACGGAGGCTTAGAGTCATGCACCCCCAGAATGAAATCCAGGGAGTAGATTTGGCATAATCACAGCACTGCATAACGTAAAACAGTACTGGACTACAGAGACCTCTGATTGTGGATCTCTCATTGTCTGCCATCTTGTTTTATCTAGCTCTGATTGAGTAGGTCTCTAAGTGGATGGAGGATGAATCCTGAAACATCAAAACAACAGATGTTCCCATTATCTGTGGACTAATAGCAACACAGTGGTCATTTATTATTCAAAGATGGCCTTTTGCCCTTGAGAAAGTCTGCGTGAGGAAACCGCCATCTGGAAGATGTTTTTTTTTTTTTTTTACCTGGACGTTGGCCTACACGGTCCATAAACACGTGGGCCCCGCTTAGGCAGATTGACGTGGTAATTGTAGTTCTGTCGTTGGTAAGGCCTACGCCGTGATCAGCCTCTGCTCGCCTCTTAGCTCTGGAACAGGGGAGCGGTAGAGGGAGACAGGAAGAGGGCTGGAGGCATCCAGATCCTAACACCACTGAGTGTCTTTTAATAAGATCTGTCTGCTTTCCGTTTTCGTGTCGGGAGAGGGACTGTGGAAAGACTCCTTGGAAGGCTCCTGAAGAACAGTTCATTCGTCCGTACGGACCGCTTAGGCCCTCCATGATGTCATGGATGATGTCATGGTGGCCTCCTCCCTGCATCTGATCTATATAGAGCAACTAACTTGGACAGACGTTTCTAAAGCATGTTATTGCACATGTACAGTACATTTTAGCAACATAACATTGTGGTAACTTTGTTCTGGCCTCCTCTGGGTTTTACTGATTGTTCTGAATGACATGTGATATCTGACATCTCCATCGAGAAGAGCCCGTCACAGCCCCTACATGATGACCTCCACAGAGGACTCTCCTCCCTCCTCTCCTGGGCACACCCTCGGTTAACCGCCCTCCCTACTTCATTGGAGGCCAGGGATCCCGCCGTTCACTTACACCCCGGTGGAAGCAAACGGAATGCACACTTCAGAGGACAGTAAGGAGGCTAGAGGAAAAGAAATGACTCCATTTTGTAGCAGCCTTCCCCCTTTCACTTCCTTTTATAACAGTTTTGTATGACTCCAAAGAAAGAGCGTGGAGATGTTTCCTCTTTCCTCTGTTCGGACAGGGTCGAGAGATTGCACGTTTCTCTTTTTTCGTTGTCTATTGACTGACATGATACTAATTCCTTTTGTCTCCTTGGCATTCATCCATAAATCTCTCTAACAAGCTCAGTGTGATATGCTCAGCAGTTTCTGTTGTATACAGTATACATGAGGTTTTGGGGAGGACAGTTGTGGATAAACAGCGTCCTATAGCAGCACATGAAATCAGACCCGAGTCGTATTGATAGAGAGATAACCAACAACAGCCCAGAGTTGGCCCCTGGGACACAGCAGTGTGGCGCTGCTCTATCGTGTTCCTGTGACTGGTCTGGTGTCGTATCGACGATTCCTGTTCAAGCTGTGGAGAAGCAGACAATGTTTGGATCGACCAAGAGTCGGATAGAGACGACGAGGCAGATTGGCTTGTAAATCTGGAGTGAAAAACAGCAGGAGTAAACACCAACGCTGGGTAAAGTATATAATACCTTCTATCACAGTGGGCCTTGAATAGACCGTAATGAGATTAGCCAGCAAGTTTCCACAGCGTCTCACCATGCAGTGATAAACCTTAGACCTGTGTGTGTGTGTGTGTGCGTGCATGCGTGCGTGCGTGCGTGCGTGGGTGGGTGCGTGTGTGCGTGCGTGGTGTGTGTTTTCACGAATGTATACACAACCGCAGGAGACAGACTGTCTACTCAAGGTAATTTCCTGATGGTAGAAGTGGATTAGTGTTGACCAAACATGATTGCAGCCTCTGCACCCCAGGCTGGTGTTGGTGCTAACTTGACGGGGCATACCTGGACACTTTCTTGGGGTTGTGATAGCACCAATACACTTCTACTAGAACCAACCATGTATTGACTTGTGCTCTAGACACACATATTTCAGATTGAAATATGCGAAACCACCGCAGTCTTGACTGTTGATTATTTTAATTGTATCATAGTTGAATGGCTTTAATTGCTCAAATGCCTCCGTAAGTTCACTGGGAGTAGTGGGACGACACCAAAACATACAGCCCTCATCAGCAACATTGACAACAAAGACACGGTGGCCTGTGACGCACCACAACCTCTGGGCAGGGAGTGTGGAAGTGCATAGGACCAGGGTTCAAGCGTTGGGCTGGGGGGGGGGGGGGTAGGGCAAGGAGTGGGGAGGAAAGGGAAGCCCTCGGAGTCTCAGGGCATTGTGGAGGATACTTGTGTAAACTTGCTCTCTGCGTGCTGAGCTGATCCATCGGTCATGAGTCCACGGAAACCTCTCAAACCAACAGCCGACGCATGCACAACCAGTTACACACACTCACAAACACGTGCACACACACATACACATTAACAAACACAGAAACACCAAAGTTTCACATCTAGGGTAATACAACAAACAGGTAGACAAACACTACACACACACACACACACACACACACACACACACACACACTCACAGATTCATGTGTTCCTGTTGATACATGCCCACCCCTAGAACCCTCCCATACACAGCGGGGGCTGTCCGTCGGCAGTGCGCTGGGCCGTTCATTGCCACAGCTGGAGTTCCACGGAGAGGACCGTTATCAGCGCTCCGAGGACTGTGTGGGGTGTGCGCGGGTGCGGCTGTTCCTGTCGGTGTGTTTGGGTGTGTGTGTGAAGGAGCCAGGTGCGGTCGGGACAAAATATACCACACAGTCATGGGATCCATTATGTGTAAGTCACTGGATTAACATGCTGTTCACTTACTAACCTACTGTATTGATGTGGAAGTGGTGTGTGTGGTTATATGTGGGATATAAAAGGAATTTACCGGATAATCTAATATAATACCGGATTATCGATTTATGGAGTTTTCCAGCATTTTTCTCCACTGAGACTCTTTTTAGAAACCGAATCAGACAAAAAAAACACGCGTTTCACACTTTTAGTAGTCATAAAGTTTGTTTTTTTGTCTTGGCTCCCTTTTGATGTCGCGGTTGCCTTTTAATGATCCTACCAGACGGCACCTCTTCACTATTTGTACTTTTACTACTACAATTATCATAATACTTTGTTTCGCAATACTCTGGTATTGCTCAGTTGTATGCTCTGGATCAGAACTTTCCTGCTCCACTGGTGTTTGGTGATGGGACTGTATTGTTGTGGTGTAAATGTGTACGGTACATGTCACTGAACTGTGCCGCACTGGGTTCATACTCGTTGTTGTTAAGCCGTTCAACCAGGTGACTAGACACACTCACACACACACACCTAACCGTGGGAACCCTGTTAGCCACCTTGATGTGATAACGAGACGGTTGTCGCTTTAAAGTTGGAAAGCCATGTGTGCTACATTGTACACAAAAAAGCCTAACCAAGGTCTCTAAGCATTCGTATAGGCATTGTTGGTGTATGTTTTTTCTCACCTTGTTTATATTCCGTCCCAGTCCATGTACAGTAACAGTGGCCACCTAAATGAGGCTTAGCGGGAGGTTAGGTAAGCAGACGCTGCTATGTTTGGCACACTTACAGCGATTATGACGGAGAGAAGGAGGCAGTTAGAGAGAAAGAGAGAGAGAAAAACTGAGTGAAGCGGAGGACAACGCGTCAGGAGAAGGTCACTGTCACCTCACGCTGGGTCCCTGGGGACTCATGGTGGAACCACCGCAGTCCAGTGGCCGGAGGGGGATAATGTGTGTGTGCGTGTTTTAGTTTGGGAGAGGGACAGTGCACAGGAGCGTGTGTGTGTGTGATATGCAGTAATGTTGACGACAGACGTGCTCTATCACACGAGGAGCCGCTGTAAGAGAACACCGTCCGGGTGACAGAGGCAGACAGACAGGCAAACAGACGGCTTCAGCAAGGAGTCCAGCCGCTTGACATTCTTCTGGCTGCCACCTATTGCTTTCTCTCTTTGTCTCTTGCTCGTCTCTCTCTCTCTCTCTCTCTCTCTCTCTCTCTCTCTCTCGTTCTTCTCTGCTTCACGTCGTGGAGACCGACCTTGGCTTTTTGGGCTACTGCTGCGTATTCAGGGAGCGGAGAGCTGGTGGCGAGAGGCTACTGCAGTCTCTCCTGCAGGTTTCCACACAGGACACAGACATTTATGTAGCCAGCCAGCCAGCCAACCAACCAGCCAGCCAGCCAGCCAGCCAGCCAGCCAGCCAGCCAGCTAGAGAGGACAGCATTAGTCCAGGCTCGCTGCGTTATGAACTTGGAGCTGCTGGCGTTCTGCTGTGGCATGGACGCTCTCGGCGGGCCTCGCTACCAGACCCTCCCGTCGCCGTGCCCGGCCTGCGGAAAACACACGAGCGGGGCCCACTTCTCCACCGTGCGCATCTCCGCCAGCGAGATGGAGTGCTACCACTACTTTCTGGGGGTGTGTCGGGAGGCGGCGTCCGCCCTGGACAGAAGTAGGTCCTCCTGCCGTACCCTCCTCTCCCCGCTCCCTCCCTGGCTTCCCCCTTATGCTCGGTCTGCTCGCCGTGGGGGTGGGTGTGGGGTGCGGGGTGGTGGGCTTTAGAGAGTGGGGGATTTTATCATAGCCTCAGCTCTACTTAGCTCCATGGCGGCTTAGGAGCTCTTATGTTAATGCTGTGTGTCAATACATCTTACTGAGCAGGCTTTGAGTCGGGCTGTGTCAAGAGGCCTGGGTCTCCTTCACCGGGGCTAGTGGATATTTTTCGTCCGGCTTGTGGTTGTTCGTTTGCCACAACTGCTAATGGAGCATTTTAGACGCTCAAAGGTGAACATTTCTTATACCAAGAACAACTGGTATGAATGGGGGCATTTGGCTGCTTAGAGCAAGACCCTGTACCTCTGAGTACGTTTAAGTATTTGGCGTACATCGAGGATGTTGTAGTCCTTGTGCAGTGTGATCCTAAGATTCCCCACCAGGATGTTTATTACAAGGGCATTTGGAATTGTCTTGAACCCAACCGAGCTTTATGAAATACAGCTGTGACACAGGCGTCTTACATGCTTTAGACCAGGCCATGGCTCTGCCCTTTCTTTCATAGAAAACGTTCCTCTAGGACCCTGAAGCCCGTCCCGACACATGTTTGAAGTTAGGTGTCACACACAGGACCCCAGTAACAGATGCCCCCCCCCCGAGCTCTAAGCCAAGTGTTTATAATGGCCCAGGTGACTGCACCGTCTGCATGTCAGCTTACAGCAACGTAGAGGCTCTGAACGCACCCCCGACCTAGAACAGGATCTCAATGTGTTGTTTGTGCATCTGGGACGGGTGTGTTTGTGTCTGAGTTATGTTACCGGAAAGGACAACAAGGAGGAATGTTTCCTTGGTGAGCCACCTTCTTTGTAATCTTTAAACGAGCGCACACGCACACGCGAGCACTCAAACAGCGGCTCCACAAGGCCTTTGGTGAAAAGACCAGCCTTAACAGATTCTCTAGTGTTGTAACGGGGAGCCGTACTTCGGTCGAATGTTTTACATCAGTGGAAAACGACGAGCATGCAGTTGCTCTCTCTCTCTCGCTCCCCTCTCTCTGGCCCATGGCCAAATTATGCCAGTAAATGGCCTACCCTTGAGCTGTGGGTAGCAGTTAAGGAAATACTTTGCAAGGTCCCTCAAACCCACAATCTACGTTTTTTATAGAGCAATTTGTGTGTGTGTGTGTGTGTGTGTGTGTGTGTGTGTGTGTGTGTGTGTGTGTGTGTGTGTGTGTGTGTGCATGAGCTTGTAGGTGTGTGTGTGGGTCTGTTTATGCCGGCAAAACTCTTTGGTACGCAGTGCCATTATGTGTATTTCATCAAATGTAGCCTATTTGGCAGGCATTTGGCAACTCAAATGTCTGTGTTCAAGGGTTGTGGATTACCGACAGAAAACAAAAGAAAAAATTACAGGTCTGAAAATACAATGTTTTTATGCTGTGACATCAGCAGAATCCATTTGGAAGGCCATTCCCTGAATGTTGGAATGCAGGATCTGTAATGTCTTTTCTCATGCTATTTGAAAGGCAGTTTTTAGCACCAACCAGAGCATATTTGGCCCTGACCAATGGCCCTAACTCCACTGACACTCTGTTTCTCAAGGATCCCAATAACGTACTTTTTTTCTGTGAAAGCTATCCGCAAGATGTAAAGGGGCCCCACCTGATCGAGGCTGCTGTCTTTAGCGCCCCGTTCTCCATGGCACTGCCACTCCCTGGACAGTGGGTTCCACATCCACCTGCAGAGCACACGCCTCCCCAGCTGCACTTCCCTGTGAAAATAGTTCCTTCTCCATATGGATATTTCGTTTCTCTAAATTACGACTAGAAAGGACGGCCTCAACAAACCTCAAAAAAGAGACAAGTGTTTGTGGCGTGTTCCGTACATTTCATATTCGGTGGTTCTTATCCTCCTCCATCTGAGGTGATGCAGACTGGTCCACAGATGGTGCTCCGTCAGCACAAAGGAGGCGAGGCCTCGCGAAAACACCCCCGTCTCCGCTGGGCCTCTTTAGCCTCTGACCCGGTGATCAAACACAGCCCTCTGACGGTCTGCTCTGATCCGCTTGGCTCCCCGTCACCACAGGAGTAGTTCATGTCTGTGTTGAGCCCCTCTTCCATCGCCTCGACCTGCCACCCCTATTACCTCATCAACGGTTCCCTGGCCTCCCTGGAAAAGTACGACGGACGGTAATGTGTCTCTTAGTGTCCCTTTTAAAGTCTAACCCAATGGCATAGCTGAAAACATGTTATGTATATGCAGAGCTGTGTAACTGCCACTCTGTGTAATTCTGTTGAATGCTCTGTCATCTGTGTGCACTCCAATGCAATCTGTCCCCTGTGACTAGTGGGGCTGCCTGTCCATACCTGTTACAATAACAGGACAACGCCAGGGGGATTCAACCTGACACAGCAATCATCATCATTATGCATGGTTACAAACACACACACACACACACGCACACACACACACACACACACACGCGCGCGCAATAACGGCATCCATGGTGATGTTGGGAGAGCCGTATCGTCAGACAGACGCTCCAGTCGTGACACATCCTCCGATTGTCTTCTCCCGTGGCTGCCTCTTTCCTCAGCGCCAACGGGGAACGTGCACTTGTAGAGCATGAGGGATGGCCGCCCGAAATAACCGTCTGCTTCCCGCTCAGCTTCCTGTTTCTTTACAAGCAGCTCCCTTTGGTGACAATGTCCTGGCACCACTGTGCATGTGATGAGTGGGTCCCTGAGAAGGTTAAACCAGAGGTCGTGCTCCTACACAGTACGTCTCCGTGGGTTTGTGATCGCCGCGCCTGGCCTTTCTCTGTACCCTCTGCTAGCTCTCCTGGACTCTTTGAAGGAGGCAGCCATGGTTGTAATCCAGTATCCCATCATTAGGCCAAAGGCTTTGTGCGCCTTTGTGTTTGTAACGGACTGTGTGTTTGTATGTGTTTGTACGTGCGTGCTTGCGTGCGTGCGTGCGTGCGTGCGTGCGTGCGTGCGTGCGTGCGCGTGTGGAGTGTGTGACTGGGGTAGATGGTTTTCATGTCATGAGATGCTGCTGAGGCCTTGAAGGCTAGTCTGTGGACCGGTCACAAGGCTTGGCTAGGCAGCTACACTCTGAAAGCAGGCTTTGGCTTATCATGACCCTGTATGCGCTTGGGATCATTACTGACTGAATGTGACTGACGGACTTACTGACTGACGGACTGACTGAAAGACTGACTGATGGACTGATGGACTGAAAGACTGATTGACCTGCTAATTGACTGATTGAGAAACTGTCTGAAAGACTGATTGACCTGCTAATTGACTGACTGAGAAACTGTCCAACTGACTGACCTACTGACTGACTGACTGACTGACAAAAAAACTTGTTGACCTGCTAACTGACAGACTGATTGATTGACTGAAAGACTGATTGGCATGCTAACTGACTGACTGACTGACTGACTGTCCGACAGACTGACTGTCTGACTGACTGACTGACTGACTGACAGACTGACTGTCCGACTGACTGACTGACTGACTGACTAACCTGCATGCTGACTGACTGACTGACTGACTAACCTGCATGCTGACTGACCGATTGCCTGAGTCAATGAGGGAGTGACTGACTGACTGACTGACTGACTGACTGACTGACTGTCTGACTAACCTGCGTGCTGACTGACTGATTGCCTGAGTCAATGAGGGACTGACTGACTGACTGACTGACTGACTGACTAACCTGCATGCTGACTGACTGATTGCCTGAGTCAATGAGGGAGTGACTGACTGACTGACTGACTGCCTGACCTGCATGCTGACTGACTGATTGCCTGAGTCAATGAGGGAGTGACTGACTGACGTCGGTGTCATCTCCTTAGCCTTTCTTATCAGCGGAGCCTCGCCTTCCCCTTCAGTCTTCATGAGTTCACTCTCTACTCCAGTGTGTGTTTGCTCTATGGGCTACAGCTAAGATCTGCAGAGGCTCAGTTTGACTTGAATTTCCCCCTCCACAGCAGAGAAACAGACCGGGTGACTGGTTTGACACTGCTTTTATCCACAAGGATCCAAAAGGACGAAAATAAACCACACGTGTCTAAATATTTGTCATAATCCTACTCATGTGACTCGTATAACAGCTCACACAAAGACATTCTCTGTATGTGTCTGCGTATGTTCCTACAAGAAAATTGTGTGTGTTGTGTGTGTGTGTGTGTGTGTGTGTGTGTGTGTGTGTGTGTGTGTGTGTGTGTGTGTGTGTGTGTGTGTGTGTGTGTGTGCGTGCTTGTTAACCCATCTGATTGTTTTTTATATCCTAAGTGAATAAACACACAGCTAACTATGTCATTATGACAGATGCTCTTTTTGTCCGCCCATCCTTAGGCCAAAAGAGCCTCTCACCCCTGACAGCCACATTCTCAAGAGTGCCATTGTTGCACATTTAACATAGCACGATTTCCCCAACTCACTGTTTTGGATTCCTCAGTACAACAGAGGGAAAATGCAAGAAACATACATACACACAAACGCATGGCGGCACACACCCACCCACACACCCCCACCCATTGTTCCACCATACAATGGCTGCAGAGTGTTTAGGGGACCGCTTCCTACTGGAAGATAGGAGCATAAACATTTCTGTATTCCCAGAGAGGTGCGTGTGTGTGCGTGTGCGTGTGTGCGTGTGTGTGTGTGTGTGTGCGTGTGTGCACGTGTGTGTGTGTGTGTGTGTGTGTGTGTGTGTGTGTGTGTTTGAGTGTGAGTGTGTGTGAGTGTGTGTGTGGGTGTGCTCGTGCTCCCGCTTACTTTCTTAGATAGATAAATATGGATAAATAGCTTGGCTCATGTTCATTCAACCGCTCGAAGAATAGGATGAACGGAGAAAAAAAGGAGAAGAGAAGGGGAGACAGCAAGAGGGAGAGAGGGAGAGGCACGTGACTCTTGCGCAGGAACAGCACAGAATCCACTATGAAAGCTCAGCACCGCCTCTCTGTTGTGATTCCCCCCCCTCCCCTGGCTCCAGTTTGAAGTCCACTGTGAAAAGTTAACACCCCCCCTCCACCTTCTAGCCAAAGTGAGTCCTGTTTTCCTCGCTCCCTCCTCCCAGTCGTTTGCTAGGCTATGAGCGGAGACCCAAAGCCTAAAGCCTGTCGAGGGATCCCAGTGCTTTGACAGCAGGGAGCATACCGACAGGCGCGACTGGAAAAACTGACCACAAACACACACACTGCACTCACAGGCTTTCGGACTCGTATGTCAGGGCTCAGTCTCAGCTGGGTGTGTGTGTGTGTAGGAGTGTGTGAGACGGAGACTGAGACGCTTGGAGAGAGAAAAAAGGTGACTTGTGTTTGTCTGGAAGGGGAAATATTCAGACTTCAAAATGGTTGTCTGGCGGGGACTAGCTGCCGTGGTAACTGGACGTTTGGTATTGCCTGCTGGTCGGGATTAGTGTGACTTTTCTTTGTTGTTGGCTAAAACGCAGGGGCACCAGAATGAAGAGGGTCAGACCGGTCAAAGGTAAGGTATTCGCTAACACACACACACACACACACACACACACACACACACACACACACACACACACACACACACACACACCACAAGCAGCAGTGAACAGCTGTCTGCGTAAACACCGCATCAGGGCAGACGGACACACACACTGTTTGTTGACATCGGTGCTTCTGGCCTGGATACTCGATCAGTTTTCCCACCCAGACATTTTTCCATGACACAATATCCAACGTGTGATTTCTTCACAAAAGAATTTCCTGAGCCGTTCTGTAATCCAGCTTAAGACTGTGGATCGCCGAGTTACGGTCAGGCGGGTGTCTGTGTGTGGAGAGAGACGTCTAGCCCAGGCTGGGGCTCTCATGTTCAGGGACTGACTGCTGTAATGTTCCTCCCTCGGGGACGCACCTCAGGCTTTGCTACTGGTTTACTGTCGTTAAAACCCCCGCATGATTCTGCAGGGGGGACTGTTTTGCATTGTGGCCAGTTGTTCATAAGGTTTTCAAAGGATGTCTGCAGGGGGGACTGTTGCATGGTGGCCTCTAAGGCTGCAAGGCGGTGGTGTTGTTGTTCACAAGGTTTTCAAAGGATGAAAGATCTGGGCTGTAGCCGGTCATCGCCCGCACGGTGGGGAAAGGTCGCCCCGGGCAGCCCGCTGGCTGTGCCCTTAGTCGGGCCTTTCTAGTGAGGGTCTAAAGGGGCGAGCGACGAGCTGCTTGTGTGTCCAGGTATGCTCCCCCTCAGGTGTGGGCACGCAGTGGCACTGTGCCACTACGAGCGAGGGTCGGAGCTCTCACTGTGGGCGCGAAGCCTGGAGAATGTGGAGCAGGTGGCTGAAGGTAATGGAAGTGTTAAAGGTGTGTGTGTGTGTGTGTGTGTGTGTGTGTGTGTGTGTGTGTGTGTGTGTGTGTGTGCGTGCGTGTGTGCCTGTGTGTGTGTGTGTGTTATATAGGTGTCTTTGAGGTATAGGACAGATATAGGTTTGGCTACCCCCCAATGTGCGGCAATGGCAACCTATGGAATCTAGTCAGCCGGCACAGGCTGGCAGAGAACCAACCTGGTACATCTCTGAGAGACAGGTGGCCATTCTTCAATGACACAGTGTCTAACATAGGCTGTCCTGTTGTTTTATTATTAGATCCATAATAATTCCAGTGCTTAGGCTACTGTGTTCCCTCACCCTTTACGTGACTGACTGACTCGGGTGCCTTTTCAGAACACCAAACTGTCATTTGCTCTCCTACAAATACGGTATAGTGGAGATCAATTGATCCAACCCTGTTCCTAGTCATGTTATAATGCTATTGACGCTGGTGAAAACAGCTGAATTTAGAGAGGAGGCGCTCCCCTCCCCCCCAGTTCCTATTGAGAGGTTGTGTAAGATCATTGAGGACGTCGACCATTATGTAGCACTCCTCCCTGCTTTGATCTCTCTGAGTCTCCATCCATCCTCTCTGCTGCTATCTCTATTTCATTCCTATCGTTGGATTAGGGGAAGGTTCATTGTCCTTCCCCAAGCCCTGTTCGTCGTTGCAAGATTGACTTGGCTTAAGCCTGATATAAAAGCAAAGAATGATCAAATATTACAGATGTGGTTCCTTACCGCATTAGAATCTGGATAGACGTTAACCACTGTAGTCTGTGCGTGTGTGTCAGTTGTCTGAGGAGGTCTTCTCCTCTTTGGTGTATATTCAGTGTTTCAACCAAATACTTCTAGACACAGAACTAGCTCCTCAGGTGTGAAGTATGTGAGTTGGAAGGGAAGGAGGGAGGATGGAGGATGGTGTTGTAGGAGGGGAGGTGAAGTTTTGGATCTCTTCTCTCCGGATGTGAATCCTGTGACTTCCCACCTCTCTCTCTCTCTCTCTCTCTCTCTTGCTCTCTCTCTCTCTCTCTCTCTCTCTCTCTCTCTTGCACTCTCTCCACCTCTCTCTCTCTTTCTCACTGGAGCAGTAAAGATACGATCAACCGTAGGGTGTTAACACACCATTGACGTAGATCTCCCTTCCTCTCTCTCAAAATAAACACACTCTTCCCTGAGAATGTGTGTTTTTTTCTGCATGTGACTGAACCAGTGTATAGTGTTTTAATGATAAAAAAAATAAAAGTTAGAATAATAACCATTCTAACAATAACAACCAAATATGATAACAATAAGAATAACAATGATTCTCTTTGTAACATAACTTAGTGGTTCTGTTTGCCCAGTATAAAAACTATGAGCTGGATAGATAGCCGTTTCAACTGCTACAAGAACACAGCGACGCAATAGTCAAAATGGCAGAAATAAACTAAATGGCTACCTACTAGTGCTTACAGCCTGCGTACCATTTATATTGCCTTAAAATCAAGTTTTTCATATTCGCTGATAAATTAATTGAGGTTTTGCACTGTAAGCTTGAGTGAATTTGTGGTCTGGAGTTGGTTCTTTCTCCTTGATGACCCAACTCTCCAATCTGCTTAGCTGCTTGATGATAGAGTGTGAAGTCGGTGATAAGGCACTCTTTTATTCCCTCACATAGAGGAGTCTCTGTCCACTAGGCGACTGTGCTTCAGGCTGCAGGGTGACCCCCAACAACTCCTAAAGTAGGCCACGCTATGGGGATATGAAGATACTTGCATGTGCACACACATTGTCAGGCACACACTAAGGGGGAGAGCACTGTAGAGCAGGTCTTTGTGCCTAAAGGAGGAGCGCGCCAGAGAGGGAGGGTGAGGATGTTAGATTCTGAACAAAGGGCAGACACAGCCGGGCAGCTGTATCATAGCGCTCTCTCCCTCTCTGTCTCTCTCTCTCTCTCTCTCTCTCTCTCTCTCTCTCGCTCTCTCTCGCTCTCTCTCTCTCTCTTTTTCTATTTTTCTATCTCTCTCTCTTAGAAAGAACATAGTCACAGTCTGTGCGTAAGGTCCAAGGTCGCGCTTTGGCCCCAGTCCACTATCCATCACAGCGGTCATGCCTGTCACATATGGAGACTCACAGTGTTGAATCAGACACAGACCACAGCACCACGGGTCAGTCTGGATGTGGGCCAGGGACCTCTCTGATGCGTCGCCTCTTTTAAGTCCCACAACATCACTATGAGCCATTCTTCTCTCCCGCCCCAGAGTCCAACAGAGGCTCTCGAAGTTCTCCGATGGGTCGTGTAGGTCTGCCACTGCCGCTGTCGATGTCTTCCGCAGACGGAACATTTTCAAACGTCCATGACTTTTATTTTAAAACCCTGTAGGCTCGGCTGTCTGATGTCGGCCACCTCTCCCCGTGTCTGAGAGTCCAGGTGTCCTTTGCGAGAGGCCTTGATGTTGACTCAGCACGCCGTTGTTACCTGCCGAGGGATGTTCTTTTCCATCTCCGTGTGCGCCCGTGATAGAATGTTACGTCCGTGATTCATCCTGCTCCTGCCGGGCGGGGATGCCTTCAGGACGCTCGCTAACCAGACTCTGTCTTTGTGTCTCCCTCTCTCCGTCTCTGTGTGTCTAGATGAGATCATGCAGCAGGAGATCAGGCCCCTGCTGGCCGTCGACATCATCGAACAGCTGCACCGCCAGTTTGCCCTGCTCTCAGGTACAGTAGGCCCCTCTGTCCTCTCTCTGACCCTTACCATCCAGTCCTGCTCTCAGGTACAGTAGGCCCCTCTGTCCTCTCTCTGACCCTTACCATCCAGTCCTGCTCTCAGGTACAGTAGGCCCCTATGTCCTCTCTCTGACCCTTACCATCCAGTCCTGCTCTCAGGTACAGTAGGCCCCTCTGTCCTCTCTCTGACCCTTACCATCCAGTCCTGCTCTCAGGTACAGTAGGCCCCTCTGTCCTCTCTCTGACCCTTACCATCCAGTCCTGCTCTCAGGTACAGTAGGCCCCTCTGTCCTCTCTCTGACCCTTACCATCCAGTCCTGCTCTCAGGTACAGTAGGCCCCTATGTCCTCTCTCTGACCCTTACCATCCAGTCCTGCTCTCAGGTACAGTAGGCCCCTCTGTCCTCTCTCTGACCCTTACCATCCAGTCCTGCTCTCAGGTAGACCTCTGTGTGAACCCTCATCATTCTACCTCACCCCTTCTCATGCTGTCTCTGCTCTCAGGTAGACCCCTGCCCTCTTCCTGACCCCTTCTCATTCTGTCCATTTTTTTTCAGTTAAGTTAGTTTCTCCTCTCTCTGACCCCTAGTCATTCTGTCCCGTCTTCCTGATCCACACAGCAGCCTCACTCAATGCGCGTATTTCTCATGGATTCAGGAAAGCCCTGATGTCATAGCCAAAGATGATAAGCTAAATAGAAACCAGCTGTGATAGTGAGAACTATAGAGCGGGACAGTTTACAGCACGCGGCGCGATACACTACGTCTGGTTTGTCCTGCCACCGAGGGGAGGAGGAAATGCAGCAGTGTTCATTATCAGCCCCTTTGCTAGTCAGCACAATGGCTCCCTAGTGCTTTACCTCGACGAACCGTCCCAGAGTGTTGACGCACCACTCGACAGTGCTGAGCACCGTGTGAGAGCGTGCGAGTGTGAGAGTGTGTGTGTGTGAGAGTGTGAAAGTGTGTGTGTGTGTGTGTGTGTGCGCGAGCGAGTGAGAGGGCGTGAGTGGGCCCGCAGCCCCTTCGCGCTCCCAATCAATTGGGCAGCCCGTTAATCGCTTCCCGTTGTCTCCATGGCGATGGCCGCTTTATCACATTACAAGATTTGCTGCCAGATAACGATGGCGGTTCTCTCCCCCGCGCCGCAGTCCTGGAAGTTGATGCGTTTATAAGAAAGAGTGAACACTTCAGCGTACATCTGGAACTAGGCTTAACACTCTGAACACCAGAATATTCTTTTCTCAATGATCCTTGACGAGAGCACTATAAAGTGGACCGTACTTTCATGTTGAAGTGAATTTGTCGTACAGTTGTCAGTTACCGAGGTCAGTGCTAGTCATTCAATGTGAGGAGTGAAAGCGCAAAACGAAGGCTCAATGGTGAGAAGGGAGGACAGCCATGTTTTGGGTTTAGACCCCTCCCTACCTCCTAAGTGAATGGTGGAGGGTCACTGGGCAGTCTGTGTACCCCTTTCTGAAGGATTGTTGACATTCCTTCCCTCCCGGGCCAAACCACAGAGCGTTTCAGATCCCCGATGAACGGCCGCTTCCAACACATGCCCCGTCTGAGCAGAGCTAGCCAGTCCCGTTATGCAACTTCACTGAGGAGAAAAACGCAGCAGTGGTTTTGGGCTTCTCGCCATTACTAGTCTCAGTCTGATACTTATCCGCCGGACAGTCAGAGGAGTGGGGTTACGGAACAGTAGAACTTTAAACACTAAAACGTCCGTTCAAGTGTAATTCCTTTGACTTTTGCAGTGTGAGCAAGACTTCTTCTCTAAACTGTAGGTCTGTAGAGCAGATGTAGAAAATGTGGGTAAATGTTATCCCCGCCACCCCCCTCACGGGACTGAAAGTCAGTGGAATGGGCTCTCTGTGTAGCTCTCTCTGGTCTCAGGTATAGATTTATAGAAGAGACCATCTGGTTCCCTTGCTGAAACAGCTCCAGCTTTGTGTAATAGGTTCCAGCAGCACCATAGCATAAACAGGCCTGGGCCTCCCCCCCCCCCCACTCCTCTTCCTCCTCCTCCTATGGCTCACCATGTCCCGCAGTCCTGTGGTGTCAGGCCTGGGCCTCTGGAGCCTGTGCCCCACCCCCCCTCCCATGTCCCACAGTCCTGTGGTGTCAGGCCTGGGCCTCTGTAGCCCCCCCCCCCCTTCTATGGCTCACCATGTCCCACAGTCCTGTGGTGTCAGGCCTGGGCCTCTGGAGCCCCCCCCCCCTTCTATGGCTCACCATGTCCCACAGTCCTGGCAGGCGCGGCCCCCGCAGTCTGTCTGCTGCTAATTGGATGTGTCTGTCTGGGAGACTGATGGCTGAGGTGTTCAGCAGCGGGACAGCAGGCGACATAGTGCAGGAAACCAAAGAAACACAATGCGTTTGGCATGAGGAGAGACGGGGCTCGTGTCAGTGGGAGGGGTGGGGGGAATTCAGTTGTGTGTTTGTCTGTGTGTGCGCGTGTGTGAAGGGGGGAAAAGAGATGGGGTGAGAGGAAAAAGTGTGTTTGCCTAGGTGTGAGGTAACATGCAAATGAAAAAGAGTGTCTCCAGATGTCTGAGAACGCCACATTTGCCTCTTTCTGGGAGGAGAGAAGTGGGGCAGGTAGGCATAGTGGCCTAGCTGAGGAGACAATCCATCTGCCTTCACCTCCACATACCTGTCAGGAATAGGCATACTACATTACGCTGCAGGAATGCTCCTCATGTGGCACTGGTAAGAGTTGGGAGTGCTATAGCCAGGCCTCTGAGAGCCTGGAGGAGGAGAGCGGGGGGGCAGGCAGCCTTACAGGGCAACAGGAGACAGAGCAGGGGGAGTGTATTAAGTTCAACTGGAGATCTAAGTATCAGAGGTGGGATACCGTGTTATTAGATTAGACTTGATTAGAAGTTGATTCCTTAAGGACCACTCTGTTATCGCATACAAAGACCATGATCCCTTGCGTGAAGGTAATGGGAGAGGAGAGGCAGCACTCCTATAGCTGGCTCACAGCCCTCCTGTCTGGCTGACACGATGCCGCACGACTGTCTCACAAATCCTGACCCCCAATCTGTTCATTGAGATAATATCGTCAATTTTAAGGGAACGATACAACACAAGGTATAATATAAGGATTTTGTGAGTTACACTTACGTCCATTCAATTCCCCCAAATGGGAGGAACAATGAATAAATGCACACATTGCCTTTCGGTGTCTAGCTCACTACTGACACCTAGTGGCAATCGTGTGGTAATGGCGCAGCCTTCCCTCATGGATTGACGGACACACCCAGACTGTCGAGATAAGTATTGGATCTTTAGTGAGATCTTAATCTTCGTCTGCAGGTGGAAGGGGTAAAGATGGCGCACCCATCATCACCTTCCCAGAGTACTCAACTTTCAGCCAGCTGCCGGATGAGGACTTCCTCAATGTGGTTACCTACCTGACAAGTATACCCAGGTATACACACATACGAACACACACACACACACACACACACACACACACACACACACACACACACTGCTGTAACTGACCGAAACATAATCCTTTGCCACCAAGCCACCCCGCATACACCCGGCCATTCAAATATGCTCGCTCGTTCTCCCTGTCTCTCTCTCTCTCTCTCTCTCTAACATTTTTATGCCATCCCTCTGATTCTGCAGCCTGGATGCCGCCAGCATTGGCTTTGTCATCATCATTGACCGGCGCAGGGACAAATGGAGCTCCGTGAAGGCCTCGCTCAGCAGGATAGCGGTATGTAGCAGAGCGGTCAGCTGCCCACGACCTCAAAGGGGTTCCATCTGGGACCCCACAACACATAGAAGAGTCCTTTGTCTTATGACCAGTAGTGTACCAGTGGTGTAGTGTATATCATGGCCTAGAGAACTTACTGCCTAAACCAGAGCTGGCTGAATCCTCTAAATATAACTGCTAACAGACTGCTATAACAAGCGGACTCAATACTCGGATGTTGCTGTGACTGTCTGTGTCCACCAGGGGGCGTTCCCAGGTAACCTCCAGCTCGTACTGGTCCTCAGGCCCGCCAAGTTCATCCAGAGGACCATGGCGGACATCGGCCTGAAGCTGCACCGCGACGACTTTAAAATGAAGGTACCGGTAAGCATGCTTCACTACGCCGGCTACGCTAGACCCAGGAGCATGTTTGAGTTTCATGCTGAAAAAGTTTCTTAAATGCCCTCTTTGCAAAGCATAGTTGCACATAGTGTCAAACCACATCACTCCAAATTTTGCATCAGCTTTTTGCAGAACAACACCTGCATCCGTTTGATTGAGCTATACGCGTGTGCGCTTCAAATATTGTCAGCTACGTGTCACTAACACCTTCAGACCACATGATATAGTTTAGTTTGTGTGAGCAGATGTATGTGACACACTGTTCACAGTTCATTAAGCGTCCCCGCATAAATATGAGAGAAACTCTACATCTTGAAAAGCACGTTCAAGTTACACAACTGAACGCTTTGCCTTCCTCCTTGGGTGTCTACAAGAACAGGCCTGCTCAGAGAACTGCCTGTCTCTACAGTCAGGCTGCGTCTGTGTTACGGTTAATGATGCGTCTGCGTGACTTTCACTTTCTATCATCAACTCTATTATTCCCTTTCCTGACCGTCCAAAAAGGAGGAATTGGCCTTCTAGGCTGGATTTCATATCCTTGTTTTAGTTAGTAAGAGGTCACAGCGAGGTCACAGGGTGCTGCAGCACAGGACCTGCTGTTTCACCACGACTCTGGTTTGACTGGAGCGCGGGGTAGGAAGTGACCCGCCCGTCGCCCTGCAGAGAGCCGAGAAAGCAAAGCCGAAACGCTGTGTAAACCTCAGCGCTGTGTAAACCTCAGCGCTGTGTAAACCTCAGCGCTGTTCATTTTCCTAACATTTGTTTAGTGGCCTCCCGACCATAATGGTCCGTGTGGTAGAGTCAGGACGCAGCGAGGACACACGGCTACACCAAAATAGAATAAATTAATATATTTTGCAATATATATATATATATATAGGCCCAAAAATATTTGGACAGTGACACAATCTTCATGATATATTGTATTTGAAATGAAACAACTACAACGGAATTATGCAGACTTTATAATTCAAGGGGTTGAACAAAAATATATGATTACATGTAGGAATTTTAGCTATTTTTATACGCTCCTCATTTCAGGGGCTCAAAAGTAATTGGACAAATAAACAACCCCAAGTAAAATGTTACTTTTCAATATTTTGTTGAGAATCCTTTGCAGGCAATGACTGCCTGAAGTCTGGAACCCATGGACATCACCAAACGCCTGGGTTTCCTCCTTTGTGATGCTTTGCCAGGCCTTTACTGCAGCGGTCTTCAGTTGTTGCTTGTTTGTGGGTCTTTCTGCCTTAAGCTTTGTCTTGAGCAAGTGAAATGCATGCTCGATTGGGTTGAGATCTGGTGATTGACTCGGCCATTGCAGAATATTCCACTTCTTTGCTTTAAAAAACTCCTGGGTTGCTTTTGCAGTATGTTTTGGGTCATTGCCCATCTGTATTTGTGAAGCGCCGTCCAATACTTTGCTGCATTTGGCTATATATATATATATACACTTCAGAATTCATCATGAGCTGTTTCAATTGTCCTCCAAACTTTCTTCTTCCCATCATTCTGGTATAGGTTGATCTTAGTCTCATCTGTCCAAAGAATGCTGTTCCAGAACTGGGTTGGCTTCTTCAGGTGTTTTTTGGCAAAGTCAATTCTGGCCTTTCTATTTTTGAGGCTGATTAATGGTTTGCACCTTGTGGTGAATCCTTTGTATTTACTCTCATGAAGTCTTCTCTTTATGGTAGACTTAGATACTGATACACCTACTTCCTGGAGAGTGTTCTTCACTTGAGTGGATGTTGTGAAGGGGTTTTTCTTCACCATGGAAAGGATTCTGCGATTATCCACCACTGTTGTCTTCCGTGGACGTCCAGGCCTTTTTGAGTTCCCAAGCTCACCAGTGCACACCAAACTGTTGATTTGGCCACTCCTAACATTTCTGCTAGCTCTCTGATGGATTTCTTCTTTTTTTTCAGCCTCAGGATGGTCTGTTTCACCTCCATTGAGAGCTCCTTTGACCGCATGTTGTGTGTTCACAGCAACAGCTTCCAAATGCAAACGCCACACCTGGAATCAACTCCAGACCTTTTAACTGCTTAATTGATGACAGGTTAATGAGGGAAGAGCCCATATTGATTATATAATTGTATCCTGAATATGTTTTTGTAAACAGCTAAAATAACAAAACTTGTGTCACTGTCCAAATATTTTTGGGCCTAACTGTATATATATGCTAACAATTTACATTTGGTTCAAGTTTAAATCGTGTTCATTTCACAGGACACTTAGCTAACTGAATCACTGTGGCGTGGTAGGTCCCCCAGGTGGGTGCTACACATTGGCCACCAAGCTGTGAGTCAGACCCCTACAGTGTGAAGCGCGTTGGCTGTCTAGAAAAGCGCTGTGGCCAATGCAATCAAAATCAATCACGACGGGCAGGACAGACGGCCGCCCTGTTGTTCTGTGCTTCCCAGACGGCGCAGGCTGACCAGGGCCTTGTTTCTGTCCCCCTGCAGATCGTGATGCTCAACTCGCTGTCCGACCTGCACGGCTACGTGGACAAGGGACAGCTCACCTGCGAGCTGGGGGGACACCTGGAGTACTGTCACAGCCAATGGATCCACCACCGGACTGTGAGTCCACACACACCTCCGCCGTGTGTCTGCGCGAGTGTGTGTGCACGCGAGTGTGTGTGTGTGTGTGTGTGTGTGTGTGTGTGTGTGATTGTGTAAAAGACTATAGGCGTGCATGGAGAGGCCACTCCCAGCCGAGTAATGGACTCCACGTTGCAGACTGTGAGCCTACCTGTCGTCCCCCCCCCCCCCCCCCCAGGCCATAGAGAACTTTGCGGTGACGGTGAAGACCACCGCTCAGATGCTCCAGAAGTTCGGAACCGACCTGGCGGAGACGGAGCTGCCTAACGACGTCCAGTGCACCAAAGACCTTCTCACCGCACACAACGAGAAGCACCACAAACTCAAGGTGGGTGGTTGGGAGGGGGCTCGCTAACCATCTGGACTCAGACCTACCCTAGGGAAGGGCCTTGGGAACGACGGCGCTAACACTAACTCTGTGGCTGTACGTGTGACAGGATGAGCTGAAGCTGGCCTCCAAGCAGGGGGACACTCTCCTCGGCTGCATCAAGGAGCAGGCGGCCAAGTCTGAGAGCCACAAGCTCAACCCGGACCAGATGGAGAACCAGACCACCGTGGAGCGGTAACCGAGCCCTTGCTATTAAATTAAATTAAATCAAATCAAATGTATTTGTATAGCTCATTTCATTCCCAAAGGCAATTCCATGTGCTTTACACAAGGCAACTCCCTGGGACTCTTAACCCACATTGCTACGCTATAACGTGTCTGACTGAATCATGGATTCGTTTGTACACATTCAAGTCCCTGTGTGTGGTTTCTGAGTCCATGTGCTGTGTCTGGGCTCCAGGCTGCTGGCCCAGCTGGATGAGACGGACAACGCCTTCGAGCAGTTCTGGTCCAAGCACCACCTGAAGCTGGAGCAGTGTCTGCAGCTACGCCACTTTGAGCACGACTTCAGGGAGGTGGGTCTCCGCTGCAAGTCCCATTCCCAAAAGAGATGTTGTGTTTGTGTGCCTGTCGGCGCTGTCGACGATGATACGCCTGTGGTGCACTCCTGATGATTTTGTTGTTGTCTTACCCCAGCTATCGCTCGCTCTCATCGTCGTTGATAACCCTTGATCTCTCTTGATAATCCTCACTATCCTTGTGTGTGTGTTTGTGTGTAAATGTGTTTGAGTGCAGGTTAAAGTGTCATTGGACAGCCTGACGGAAAGGTTGACCAGCCTATCGGACATTGGGGATTGCGTGTCACGCGTGGAGCTACTACTGAAAGACCTCAAGGTCTTGGAGGAAAAGGCTCAGGTCAGCTCTTTAACATATTTGTGTTTTGGGGATCTAGTCTGATCTGAACTAAACCATTCTGAGCCATGCTGCTTTGGCTTGGCACGCGTTAGTTCAATTCATTTGTTTAGTTTGCATAATTGCAAATTCAAAACGTAAGCAAAGGTCTCCAGCAACACACAACCAGACACTTTGAATTGCATTATTGAAATTAGAGCGACCAGACACTACACTACTGTTTACTTTGAAAAGATGCTAGTACCCTCATTCAAATGAGCGAGACAGGGCCAAGTCAAAGCAGGTTTGTGACGTTTCGATGTGTTGTCCCGGTCCACCCCCAGTGTTCGGTGGAGAAGGCCCAGCTCCATGCCCAGCACGGGGACCAGCTCATCCAGAGCAACCACTACGCCGTCGACTCCATACGGCCCAAGTGTGTGGAGCTCCGGCGCGTCTGTGACGACTTCACCAACGAGGCCAAGAAGAAGAACGACATCCTGTCCAAGTCCCTGCAAATCCACAGGGGCATAGACAAGGTCTGGGGACATGTGTGCAGGATCCCTAAGTGTTCACCTTTTTGTGTTGTTTGAGTGAAAACATGGTTGAGTACTCTAACTCCAACCACAGCTACTTCCAGAAGTGGCTAGGGAAAGAACATACCTAGCCGAGGCAATTGATCTCAGTAACAGCAACATTAGCAACGCTAATAGTAGATCATTTAAGTAGTTAAGATTTAAGTAGATCGTGTTATGAAAAACAAACTGTTCATAACCTGGGCACCTGTACACGGGGATTAGTACTATCAGAGTATAATTTGGTACAGGAAAGTATTTGGCCAGCACATGTTACTTTGAGGTGTTCAGTAACCTGTTGTGCTCTCTCCCACCATTAGGTGAACCAATGGTGTGAGTCTGGGATCTACCTGCTGGCATCCCAGGCTGTGGACAAGTGCCAGTCACAGGAAGGGGCGGAGTCGGCACTAACAGACATCGCGTACTTCCTGGAGACGGCTCAGGAAAACCAGCTCACCGAACTCAGGAACATCCACAACCAGTACGAGATGGTCTTGACGGAGGACGTCAAGGTAGCCCACACACACGCACACGCACACACACGCACACACATACACTTTTCCAATGATCAGCTCTAGTTGTGAACGTGTCAAACCTGCTCTTGGTGTGTGTGTGTGTGTGTGTGTGTGTGTGTGTGTGTGTGTGTGTGTGTGCTCTGCAGGCCTGTGTCCAGAAGGCCTTGAAGAGGTTAGAAGATGTCCATGAGATGCTTGATAAGAGACACATCAGTCTAAAGAGACTGTCTGCCAAAAACACCCGCCCCGTCCAGCCGGTGGCGCCCCGACCAGAGTGCTCACCCAAACGCACAACACCCCCGAAAAACACCCGGGCCACTGGTCCTGCCCCTAGTGAGTTGAGCTTTGAACTTTTTAACTAAGATCTTCATCAAACTAACCATTTGTGCTTCCTGCTTGAATATACATCTTCTTCTGCTCCTCTTTCTTTGCGCCAGTTTCCAGTCGCAGAGCTTTGGACAATGCCAACACCGCCAAGCCGCCTGCCGAAGACCCTAACAAGAAGAAGAGCAAGGCCAAGCCCAAGGGGGGCATCAAGGTACTGTACTGGGGAATTAGGAGAAGCAGACATATTTTAGGAGGCCTGACAGCTAACAGGCAAATAGATTGTGAGCTGGAGGAAGCAATATACATTCGTTTTTTAGGGGTGTGTGGGTGCAGGGCGGGTGAAGATCGCGCCAGGAGAGAAGACAGAAACATATAATAAACTAGGGAAGTCACTCTGTGATGCCTCAGAAATCTGTTATGAGCAACAGCTAAAATGTTGACATGATAGCCTAATGTGTCATTATATTTTACTGTCATGTTCACACAGTGATACTGTGTAAATATGCACATCCTTTCTTCCAATAACAGGAAATATTTGAGGGGGTGGACTGACTAGCTTTAGCATTTGCATGTTGACTCACTGTTGCGGGACTGTGAGACTGAACGAGCAGTAGTTTAATGACATTTCTCATTTCGGCCTCTTACTTCCTTCTCTCTTGTTGACCGCGTGTGTGTACGTGCGCGTGCGTGTGTGCGCGTGTGTGTGTGTGTGCGTGCGTCAGATTGAGGTGATGCACGAAGCCAGCCAGGGCGGCTCCACCCACATCCTGGTGACCAATGAGACAGAGGAGAGCTTGTCCAGCAGGCGCAGGTAAGAACAACTCCAATTCAAACAGATTGCAGTGATCCTATTGCCATTGTATGGCTGAGGTCTGCTGCCCAAGCCTCTAATAGAATGAGATGAGGTGACTGCGAGCTTTCATTACATGGGGAAGTTCTCATCACCATGCTAAATAGGTTTTGCAGGAGTAGTGAGGGGCTGTTTTGGAACGGGGCGTCCACTATCCAGACACACGTTCTACACACTCCCTGTTTACACCCAGGTGATGGGCAGTGGGACAGCTGTGGGGAATTTAGCCTGGTCAAACACATTCCTGCAATGCTGCTGAGGTCATAATGCACCGGTGTAGTTTAGGGATGTCTAAGGCAGTGATATCTGCAGGTATAGTTATTTCTGTCCTAGAGGGCAAGTTTAATGATACCCTCCACTAGTCACCTCCCTCCAATCATGGTAACCTGGAGCCCAGATAATCATTTTAGTGGTCTATTGTTTGAGGTTTGTGTAGGATCAGTCCTTTTTTATTCTAAGGCAAGTCTACAAGTTTTGGTTCAAAGTCCCGAAAGACAGAAGTGATGAAATTTGAATCAACCTCAAAAGCCCGAAGCGGTATTTGCATTTGGGTCAGCCTTACCATTATGCAAACATTATTCCAACCTATTTAAATAGTGCCTCAAGGCCAACAACATTTACGCTATATATTTTTTGCTTATTTAAATTATTTTCGTTGTTATTTGTTTACATATGAACAATGAATTCCAAGAAATCCACTGATTCCACTATACGATTGAATACAGATGTATTCTAAATAAGGGTTAGAAGTTGAACAATATAGAGATTACGGGGGAAAATACTTGTCAAAACAGGGTTTCTTTGAGCTACATTCTGGGACAAAACTCTTTCTCAATACTAAAACAGAACTGACCCCTAAAATAAAGAAAGTCTTAAGTTTCTTTGTTCCATGATGCCAAAACTGAAATATAGAAAAAGACAAAGGGCAAAGGCACAATGGCTGCTCAGAATTTGAGCTGAATATCTGGTAACAGCTTCAGAAAGCCTGGCAGGTCTTCCAATAGCGGTGAAAAATATTTCCACTAGTGAGCCATCTGTAGAGCAACAAATAAACCACCCTCCCCATATTTATTCCTTACAAGGTCAGGATGGTTTTCTGCACTTCACCAAAGCCATGATTTGCAGCTAAATTATTTCATCCACCTCAGGAGGAAAAGGATATGAGATGGGAGACATGGGAAGTGGGTAGAGCGACGAGAGGAAGCAAGACCAGATGGAAGGGGGGGGAAGTAAGTTTGAGTCAGTGGGGTGGTGACAGAGATTCAGAGGGGGCAGGGAGTTTCCTAACCACGCACCATTGCCGTTAAACGGCTTTAAAAGAGGAGAAAACCACGCATTGGGAGTGAGCATTTTGTAGTGACAGTGGAGTCATCACCCTGCGTGTTTGTCTCTCTCTCCAAGCTGGTTGACTGACAGCACGGCCCACTCCCCCATGCTGCTAAACTGTGTCAGAAAAGGCTTGGGAAGAGGCCTGTCTGCCTGGCTGACTGAAGGTGGGCGACGCACCACAGCTCATCTGGTATGATTTAGAGCAGGCAGGATGCGATTAGCGGTGTGCTCAGGTCCTAGGATGTGTTAAAATATGTGGTGGGTGGAAACAGCCACCCCTGCTTGGGAAAAGTCCCCCGCAATAATGGAATTAAAAGTGAATCATACAGGGACTGCACGTGTACAGAAGAGAGACAATACTGTCTCTAGGAGCTGGAGGTGGAAGTTGAGCTAGGCAGAGAAAAGAGCACGTAATACTTTCTTCCCAGTGGGGTAGAAAATAGTCATGTCCCTAACACTACTCAGTGATAAAATGTTGAGAATAAGCAGTGACACGTGAAAAATATTTATTTTTCGGGTAGGCTGTTTAACGCGATTTGTATGACTAACAGATTTGATGAATACATAGAGGTAAAGGTATACTCTCAGCACTAGAAACTACATTCAAAATTTGTATGAGAAAAAAAAGAAGCAGATTTCTTTAAATATTTTTTTTATATGAAAAACGTACTCTAATCAGTTCACTGGAGGTTCAAAGGGGAATCCACACATATTCCCCCATTATTATTCTTTTTTTGCTTTTGAGTTCATTTTAATATTTTAAATGAAATGATATTAAGGCTATCCCGATTTGGATAAGCAAGGCTTCACATTTGTTTGTAACACAACAAACTGGAGGTTGGCTTCAAGTATGAAGAGAAAAACAACACCAGCACCATAAACCACTGAGTTATAAAAAGGAAAAAAACAACAACTAACAAACAAAGGTCCTTTTAGCAGTCCAACCCTGTTATTTCAAAGTAGTCTGTTGGCTGAAAGCAGCCAAACAGGGATAGCTGTTCTGATAAGGCCGACACAGCAGCATCACTCGTACCGCCGTACAATACACACTTCCCATAAACCCTGAGGAGACTTCTTCCACTCCCTGCTGTGTCGCTGCCCGCCAGAGGAAGCGCACGTCGTCTGAATGGCCGTGCGAGGTGATCATGTGCTCGTAGATGCAGGGGTGATAGGGCGCCTTGCCCTCGCCTGAGAAATAGGCATGGTCCTGTGGGGACACGCCTGCCGCGTTGGCACAGATCCCCATGAACACATCATCTATGTACATGGAGGTGTTGAGGGCCAAGGTGGCCCGATAGATTTTGGCAACCACATCCCCAGACACCACGTATCCGGCACCTGCCGTGTAGTCTGGGTAGGCCGGCCAGGGGTACATCTCATAAGGAACGTGGTACTTGCTGTCCTTTCGGCGGACCGGGGGCGATCCTCGGTGCACGTGCCCCACCCACAGGTCCTTGGTCTGGCTGCGCAGGAGACCCTGGAGGTAATGCACCAGGTTGGGCATGTGCACAAAAATGTCGTCGTCGGCCGACATGAGAAAGAGGGCGCGCGGGCAGTAGGTGTGCCCCCAGTGGAACTGCAGGAGTAACTTCGCCGTCAAGTTGTGGAAAGTGTCGACAAAGTCCTGCTGGATTATGTCTCCATAATAATGGTTCTCCTGGAGCAGGCCCCTCTGCACCTTTGCCCTCTTTCCCGGGTTGTGGTGCACGCCCAGGGCAAACAGCACTCTGATGCTCTCCCCCAGCTTAGCCTCTGCGTAGCTCTCATTGCCCCATGTGTCTCTGATGGCCTTCCTCCTTTCAAAGTTTTCTGGTGACGACTTGACAAATAGAAGCAGGAGGATCTCCTCATTCCCTTTCCAAGCGGCGCTGGCACACTTGTCGGGGTTGTTGATGAGGTAGTGCGGTGGGCCACCCCGGTTCCTGCTTCGGTCGTTGACGGCTAAGGAGGTGTTAATGAAGTCATAGCTATTGATGAGGTAGCGGTAGGAGTAAGATTTGAGGTGGCAGACCACGAGGTGATCCAGCTGCTCCCAGCACACCACCATCATGCATAACACCAAGCACATAGTCAACAGCTGCACACACTTACACCTTCGGATACGACGGAAGTTCCTAAACATTTTTTATGCTCTTCTGTATCTCTCACCTGTTGTAGATTATTTCTGTTGGTTTTAAGTCCAATAAGCATGGGGCAGGCTCTAACATGTGGCTGAGGATGTAGGAATTATTCAAAAGAAAGAGTCCGTTTCTCTTCATAGAGATTGGGCGAGAAACAGGTCCCATCTCATTCAGTCAGTAGCAACATTATTTCATTAGATAGCTAGATCCCTCTTTCTTTACTTGGAAGCTCCCCTCGACTCCTCTCTTCTCCGTTTCTTCATCCACATCACTTTAGTGTGGTTAATAGGTCTATGTGATAACCCCCGCTTCTGAAAACAGAGCGAACAATATAGTGTTATGAGTATGGAAGCCACAGAAAGTCAGAAAATAACCAACGTATATTATTTTTTAAATAAAATATAAACATTCTAAATGATGTCATAAATAACAATGTTGGCTCGCGGGAAAAAGAAAAGCCACGACATCTTAGTGCATGCCAGTAATGTAACCTGATTACTCAGAGCGTGTGCTCGTGTCCACGTCGATTTTTTCTCTTCACTTTTCACATTCTGCGCACATCATCATTACGTTTAGACGAATCGGTAACAAGCCAGGTAGCTTGCCGCTAAATAATTTGTTATAAGGACTGGCAAACATAGTTTTCTTAAAATATGGTATTATGTAGATAATTTAGGATCAGTCATTTTTAACCAACACAAATCGAAAACTGTGATTTTTGTTGAGGCTACTCGCCAGTCACCGGATTTAGAAACTTCCAATTTCCTAGATTAAAACAACCAGCTCTCACCTGAATTGGAAGTCAAAAATAGACAGTTTAAACACGTAACCTAGTAGCTTTTGAAATAGGTTAAATGTGTCCGCTAGTTGCAGAGACAACGTTTCTTTTATGTTGCCTACGTGTCTTTCGGGTGGACTTCTATAAGACTTCTATTTCGAAAGTTTCAGCGATTGACTCGCACGCTTTTGCCGGGTAAACCTCAATTTGCTGCGTTTGGAAAAAAAGTTTGTACGCGGTGTTTAGGCCTACTTTCACGATATATTTGTACAGTTTTATTTTGCCGGAATAGCAGTTTGTCGTAATTTAACTGTTTTTATCTGTTCTTTCTGAACACAGATCCATGTCCACACTCAGAGATGGGGTTATCAATGACATCCATACATACAGTTAAAACACATTTTCTTGCTATAACTTAATTATCAGAAAACATACTGATTTCAGATATGCCTACTTCATAATACTGATAGTGTACACACGATTAGCAAACTCAATTAACACTAGGTAAATCATAGTCCAGGCCTAGTCTTGGGACCCAATACCCCATTCGGTTATGTAGACTAGCTGTTCCTGGTTGTGGCTAAATGTAAAAGCCAACACAGCACAATGTGGCATAAAAGAGGGGCTTTGCACTAGCAGACCCCTCACCATGGAAGTTGCTGAGCTCTGTTTGACTGCCACAATGAACTGAAGGCATACCTCCACACCAGCACATTTAGGCACAGCACTGGGGCCATGCAACAATGGATGGCTGTGATAATATGTGTCTGGGGCTACCAGTGAGTCCTGTGACTGCGCACCATGAGGGGCCCAACAGTCTAACTAACTGGCCAAAGGCAGTCACATTAGGTCATTTTTCAATGATTCACACAAGTTTGTCTACTTGTTTCTACTTTGCCTGCTCTAAATGATGCTCCATCAAAACTAGATTATCTGGTCATTTTACTATTCCTTCCTAAAACCTTTCAGACACCATCAGGCTATTGTGTTACTTCAGTGTTGGAAAAAATTGTTTTCCGTTTCTAACAATTTAAACCAAATGCTGAAGTGACTACCAAGTATGATATGCCATTATATCAAGCTGAATTTCATTGATTAAGTTTGGCAGGGCTCTAACTCCATTGAAATGGACATTCATGTTTGCAATTGGGTGTCCAGAGGCATCTGTCCAACTGTCTGGAGATATTTGTGGAAAAGAACATTGGAAACTTGATGCTCTGGGGTGTTTTTTCAGCTGAGCAGAAGACACCCACAATAGTATCCCTTCACGCCTCAACTTGTGGAATCCAATGGCAAGAATGTGTTTGGATTATAGTTGTAACCAAAGGGGCAGCCTCTGGGCTTTTGGGGCCAAAACTATCTGAGGTATTCACCGCATCCATGAGGCACAGGTCAATTGGCTTCTTTTTTAAGCAAACCGTAGCATTATTTGAAGGGTGTGCTCACAGCCTATAGGGTTTGTGTTACTCCCTCTCAAACCCAGATTCAACCCTTTGAGAAACCAGCTTATCAAGAAGTCAGCAACGGATCAGCCAACGTGGGTGTCCTAGCCTCTCCACACATGCTCTTTTTCTCCCATAGAGGACCAACCGTTAGCTGACGTACATTAGCTCCACAAGCTGGCTGTAAACGCTCAAGCTCACTCTTTGGGCAAAGTAACGCGATACCCGTATTAGTGGTAGAGCACTTTTGAGTGAACCCCTCTAAAAAACCAAACAGTTCAGATCCAGCACACACATTCACAGACAAACTCATGTATAGATGGACTTACCAGGCTTTGCCAGTTGATAACGTTTCCCACATGAATCGTTAAACCATTGAGTCCTGTTTGAAAACTACACTTCTCAGGTATTAATTCCTCTTCTAACTCCTCTTCTTCTCCCTGTCGGCTGAGTTTTTCTGCTGTACATCACACCTACTGTCTCTCTAGTCCCTACTCGCTCACCCTCTCTCTTTCCCTCCTCTTTTCGTGTGGGCGACGAGTTTCCTGTGCAGCAGTCTAACTGGCAGCTGGGCGGTCTGTCGCCGTCTGTGTGTGACCCACAGTCTGTGTTTGTGCGAGGGAAGTGGAGGGAGGGAAGCTCTGTGTGTTACCCCCCTCCCTCCCTCCCTGCCTGTGTACCCTCCGCCCCTCCTCTTTTCCTGCCTCTACTCTTTCTCTTTTCTTTCGTCTGGTCTTCCATTTCTGTCATATTACCTACCTTCTGTCCTGTCTGGCTGACATGTAGATTCCAAACCTGCCATTGGACCCCCCCCCCCCCCCCCATCTAAGTGGTATTTAAAATGATTTGAAACCAATTTACCCTGTTTTATTGTTGCAAATGCAGTAAATGAAGAAGCAATACGTAATCACAAAACGATGCAAAGATTTGAAAACCTTTTTTTCTTTCTTTCTTTTTTTTTTTTTTACAGTTATGTAACAAGGAAAGATAAACAGTCTTCATGGGTAGACCAGCTGCAAGACAGAATTAAAAATGAGTGTCACCTGAATCTGATTATCCAATTCACACACTCTACACCAGTTAACCAAGCTCATGTGGTCGGTTATCAAGAGTGAGTCAGTGTGTGTGTGTGTGTGTGTGTGTGTGTGTGAATATGGGGTAACACTCAACCCTAACAAAGTCACCTGCCCCCCCCCCCCCCCCCCCCCCCTCTGTCTGATGTTTTGAGGGCAACAGCTTTTAGCTTGGAACTTTTAACTGTTTATTTTTAGATCCTTTTCTAAGTCCAAGGTAAAGAGGGCCACGTCAGTATAAATGTCAACACTCTGTATGCCATTTGTCAAAACATATTCCTATTCCATACACTAACGGTCTTGGAGGAAGGCCTATCACATGACATTTTGGGCTAGGTTGAACCTACTTGGTATTCATAAAAGAACCTCTGTCATCCATTCACATGATGCTGATGGTTGCCTCAGTACACAACACACGCACACACACACGCACACACACACACACACACAATGTGTTGCTAGTACTCAATTGCACAATCAACACACACGGTGCGTAACGTAAAGGCAACAGACACTCTCCGACTCACAACAACACAGCGTCTACACACACACACACACACACACACACACACATGCTGTACAGATAGTACGGTCCCTAGACAACCGTATGAGGGAGCGTCTGATGCTGTTGAGGTGACCTTTATTGTCCAATAGAAATCATCCATACATTCAACAAGCACTCAGCCTGGCCACGAGGGTGCACAGGTCAGGGCACATAAATACAGAAGTCCAGATGACATACAAGCATGCCGATGACAGGCCCCATTAATGTGGACTGAGGATTGTTAGCTTTACCCCCCATCCTTTGGTTTATGACTCCATGCCTTTTGACCTCCCGAGGCGGGTTCACCTGCCTAGAACAAGGCCGGGGCGCATGCCACATATACGTACGTCAACTCTATTTGACCTTCCCCGCAGTTTCTTTATCCAATGTAATGATATGGGATGGATGTAAATGGAGACATACTGCTGAAGCGGTGACCTTTCAGTGCATTGGCCAACGTCTGTGAAAATGTTTAGAGAAGGTGGGATAAGCCCCTTGGTTTGGCTCCATGGGACCTTAACCAGAGGGATGTTTTTCTGAAGGTGCAGGCAGCTTCTCCGAGTCGAAACCATGTAGGTTCAGGGGGAAAGGTTTGCTCACCTTGACCGCTGTCTTATTTCCCCTCGCTCTCCCCAGACACATCATGAATGAGCTGATGGAGACGGAGAGGCTTTACGTTGAGGAGCTGCAGAGCATCATGGAGGTAAGGTCCAGAGGTTACACACTCCTTGGCTTTCTCCGGCTTGTTGGTTAAAAGAAGAAAATTCACATAATTTGCTGATGTGGCCATTGATAATAGCTAGATACCGTATAAAGCAGCCCATGCAAACCCCTGCTCATGTACCAGCCAAAAAAAGATTGTTCTGTAATGTATATCCTATGCAAGTCCAACGGAAATAAACATGGCCCCTCTCACATCTACAAAAGGATGACCCCAATACCTGAATAGGCAGAGGGAGAGAAGATTGAGCCTCTGTCATTGTCTGCTGTCCTCCCCTCCCCTCCCCTCCCTTCCCTAGGGCTATGCCGCCGAGCTGGACAACTCGGAGCTCTCCCACCTCATTCCACCTGCGCTGGAGAACAAGAGAGACGTGCTGTTTGGCAACCTGCCAGAGATCTATGAATTCCACAACGGGTAGGGGGAACTACAAGGCGCTCGGTTCCTCCCTGTTTTCTTCTCCCGATCCCCTTCTGTCCATACTACTATTGCAGATTGGGAGGCCCACACACACACAGATGCTGAGTTGAAACAACGGATTTTATGAGTTATTAGGTTCATTTTCATCATCATGTCATCATCGTTATCATTGTTACTGACTGCTGCAGCAAGCCAACGCCCCAGCCCACATCTTAATAAGGGATTGTCTGGAAGGCTCTTGTAAAAGGTGGCTTCTATGGCGATATCATTGTATGGTGTGTTCTTTGTTTCTGTGGCGACACCCTTCTGTGAACTAAGGGCCTGGAGGATCCAGTGTGGAGGTCAGGACTACTTTGTTATTCTAGTTTCCAAGGTGTAGGGTAACTGGAACGTGTGTTTGAGCTAGAGACGGAGAAACACACACCAATATTAACCAATAGGGAGGACACCGACAAACAGAGCAGCGCCTACAAGTGTGTGTGTGTGTGTGTCCGTATGTCCGTATCAAAGCTGCACGGTGTCACCTCTGTTTTCAATTTTTTTAAGCGGTGTAGGGTTACACACCCTAACAACAGGTTTTTACCACAAGCACAGTATGTTCGGTGCTTGCTAATACCACTTACATGAACAGGCACTATGACCAGTGGATTTATGCAAATACAACGGACTCACAGACTTGGTGGTCACCCGATCAAATTCCTCACTCCACTCCCCCTTTCTTTGCCGTTTCCCCGTCTGCCTCCCTCTCTCTCCTTGCATTTTAACCATCACCCAGATTAATTGTTAGAAAGTATTAACAATTGGGTGAGATTACGGTAAAGGAGCAAACATATACACACACACACACACACACACACACACACACACACACACACACACTGTCCCCGCAGCATTCACATCCGTGCATGTCCATACACTGTCTGAATGTCTAAAAGTGGGACAATAGAATTTCAAAAGATGAATTTAAGTTTTCTCATGTTCTTGCGTGTCTGTTTTCCCTGTAGGACATTTCGGAAAGAGCTGGAGAACTGTGTGGAGAAGCCGGAGCTAATAGGAACCTGCTTTCTGAAGAGGGTGAGAGGCAGCTTGCACAAATTGGTTTCATTATCGTTGTGTGTGTACGTGTGTTCGTTTGTTGGTTTGTTGGTTTGTTTGAGGAAGAGAGAGAGGTGAGAGAGGGAGAGAGGAAGTCAGACAGACAGACAAAGAGAGGGGGGGGTCCTCATCGACTATGATGTACTGTAATAATCACAGATTTAATTAGGTTTTGTTCTTGGCAGAAAGAGGAGCTGCAGGTGTACGAGAAGTACTGTCAGAACAAACCGCGATCGGAAGCCCTGTGGAGACAGTGTGGCGACAGCCTCTTTTTCCAGGTACACACACACACCCACACACCAAAACAAACACACACAACTAAACACAAACACACATTGGTCACTGCCAGTCATTTCCATGTTTACTCGGTAATGCACGCCGCTGGATTGATCCAATCCTCTCTGTCTCGTCCCTTAACCCCAGGAATGCCAAAAGAAGCTGGACCACAAGCTGTCTCTCGATGCCTACCTCCTGAAGCCCGTCCAGAGGATCACCAAGTACCAGCTCATGCTCAAGGCAGGTTACAGCCGGGCCCTCCCTCTGAGACCGTGTTCAAACACAGATATAAAATGGGATCAGTTACATGAGCGCGCCGCGGTTTGTTGTCCCAGCTGCACGTGCGGCCGGCCAGACGGGTCCCCCTGACACAGCGAGCAGGTCTCATTGTGGTTCCTACTGACAATAGTGTTTCATACTGTGGACCTCGGCCGTGGTCAGCAAGCCCTCGTTATCAGCCTAAGACGGCACACACTGCGGCCAACTTCTCTGTGTCTGGAACAACTGGTGTTCGTGCCATCTGTGCCTGCCTCTCATCCTTCTCTCAATTCAATTCCATTGCAATGCTTTATTGGCATGACTGTGCAATAGGAGACAACATTACCGAAGCAGTTTACAAAATAATACAAATACAATTTTTGATCGCTTAAAAGAGATCACAATAAGAAACAGATCATTTCTCTCTCTCTCTCTCTCTCTCTCTTCATGCGTCCCTCCCTCCCCCTCTCCCCCTGCAGGAGATGCTGAAGTGCGGGAACGGCAGCGAGGGCACGGCGGAGCTGGAGGAGGCCCAGGCCACCATGCTGGACATTATCAAGTCGGTCAACGACTCCATGCACCAGATCGCCATCACAGGCTTCCAGGTCAGGGACGGGGGCGGGATCCGGTCAGGCCACACCGGTCACGCAGCGAGCCGCTCTGGCTCCCCTTGAAATAGATAGCCTTTGCCCCTTTGACCTGTTCCGTGACTGTTGCCAACATGCTGACACATTGCGACCTCTGGCTCTGTCACATGTGTTGGGGTGTGGGCCGGTCGGGTGGTGGAGGGGTGGGGGGTGAAAAGAGGCATGTCCGGGTTAGAATGTCAGCTATCCCAGGGATCTGTCAGCCCCGAAGGAGCAGAGCAGCAACTGTTCAGGTCAACATGGAAGCAGAAATCCCTGTGTGCCGGAGAGAGCAGCATGGTTCAGCTGTCATCATCTTATGATATGATTCCTGCTAAATGAAATAAGTATGCTTATTTATGAACATAGGCTGTATTTGTACATGTATATGTTTAACTGCCTTTAAGAATCTATGAAATGAAATAAGGGCAGAGTAAGTCTTGAGTAATAATGTCGCCGTTGAGATACTGGCATGATAACACAATCTGATGGTCTTTCTTCCGTGTATTTTTAGTTACGCCCCACAAGCCTCATCTCAGTCAACTGGTACAACTGGTACAACTGGTACAACGGTTGAAGCGCTTACTATTGTGGACTCAAATGTACTATGGATTTTGATCAGCTAAAATAAAACCTAGGCTAAAATAGACTAGCTAAACAGATGAATTCTCCCTGAAATCTTATTTTTTGACAAAATAAGCCCCCGCCAGCCTTTCTTTAAAATGTTTGAGATTTTATGGGAGCATATCGTAAAAGAAAACAAATTGACTTAAATTGATGACAAATGCTAAATGAATAACTTTGTAACATTTGGTGAACCCAAACTAGACCAAAATGAGGTCCACAGGGCTAAAATATGACTAAAACTAATATTTTCCTCGGCCATAAGACTGAACAGTTAGCGGCCAAAACTAACAATGAGACCAGCCCTCTTTAAGCGCACACGTTTCCCATGTGGACAGTGGAATGCAGACCTGAAACCAACCCCAAGTCGTTCCTTTGTACATTATTCTGCCCATTGTTATGAGACGCGCTGGAGCACGGCTGAGGTCTGTCTGCCCACGGCACAGGGTCAGAGGTTCAAAGTGTGTGTTTTAGAAGCCTGTCCAAGATCACGGCTTCCTGTACTGGGTGTCTTATGTGGGGGGAGGATTTTCCCAGGGTGAGGGGAGAGGGAAGCTATACCCCTGGCTAGCGGCTGGGTCCAGGGGACTGATCAGGATGTCCTGACTGACGAGAGATTTTGTAACGCTGACTGTAAGGGAAATTGTTGTGCACGTGTTGTGTGAAAGTGTATGTGTACGTGGGGGTGTGTACGAGCTTTTGCCTGTGTTTGTGTTAGAGTTGTTTGATGATGTGTGTTTCTGAACCTGTGTGTGTGTGTGTGTGTGTGTGTGTGCGTGTGCGTGTGCGTGTGCGTGTGCGTTTCTCAGGGTAACCTGAGCGAGCTAGGTAAGCTCCTAATGCAGGGCTCGTTCAACGTGTGGACGGATCACAAGAAAGGTCACAGCAAGGTCAAGGACCTGGCGCGCTTCAAGCCCATGCAGAGACACCTGTTCCTCTACAACAAGATGCTGCTGTTCTGCAAGAAGCGGGAGGAGACCAGCGACGGCCACGAGAAGATCCCTTCGCCGTCCTACAGCTTCAAACACTCCCTCAAAGTGAGTCTGGGGTCCTTTAGGGTAACTAGTGCCCCTCCTACAGGTTCAAACACTCCCTCAAAGTGAGGCTGGGGTCCTTTAGGGTAACTAGTGCCCCTCCTACAGCTTCAAACACTCCCTCAAAGTGAGTCTGGGGTCATTTAGGGTAACTAGTGCCCATCCTACAGGAATTCCCATGGTGGATGGATGGAGAGGATGGATCAACTTGACCTATAGGCCTCCAGCAGCTTTATCTCGTTACCACAACCACTCACTCACACGCACGCACGCAGACACAAACGCACACGCACACACATTGTTGTCAACCAGAAAACTGGGTTCTCCGGTGACCGGACTGCTGTAATCAGGCAAGTCGCAGGGAAAACAATAGTGTTTGTGCCAAAGACATTCTTTGATAATAGCCTGTTTAGACAGACCTGTCGTAAATGACACCGTGAAGAACGCACTAAGACATGGCAAGCATGGGCGGAAACGAGTTTGGAGGGAAATACGAGAGAGGGGAGAGAAGCAGAGGGAGGCGTCCAGCACCGCTCAGCACTGTGCCTACCAACCTTTGTCTGACTGAGCAACACCAAACCAAACTTTAACAGACTATTATCTATTAATAGCTGTTAAACCAGAGAGCACGGGTTAGAGAGAGAGAGAGAGAGAGAGAGAGAGGCTGGGGAGGGAGCACATCAGGAGCAGGACGGCACCGCAGACCCATGGCAGGGCTAAAGGTTTCATCCGTGACCGACGACATTAAGTGGTTTCTCGCCAGCGGAACACAGCTCCCTGTCGGTTCGCATTGGGGCCCCTGGCGGGGTCAAAGAGCGGCCTCTTCCTCTCTGCAAATCCTCTGCTGTCAGCGGAACTGTGGCCACATGGGCTTCCGATGACGTCACCGAGCGACCGTGACCCCTGTGTCCCTGGCTGTTTGATGTTTTTGGATTGTGCTGGCTGTAGCTCACAGCCTTGTTCAGCACGTCGTTTAACACTGACGCTCAGCGCCGGTTTCCCAGCCGTTGATATGATCGCCCGCTGTCCAATTCGAACAGTGCCTGCCTTTAGATGTTATTGATGGATGTGTGCCTACTAACCACAGTCACTTTTACTTAGGCCAGAGCGAGGTGATATCATTGTTTTTGCAGATCTCTCTTTATCATTTGGTTGTTCCCCTCCGTCTCGCTTTCTCTCTCTCTCTCTCTCTCTCTCTCTCTCTCTCTCTCTCTCTCTCTTTCTCTCCTCTCTCTCTCTCTCTCTCTCTCTCTCTCTCTCTCTCTCTCTCTCTCTCTCTCTCTCTCAGATGAGTGCAGTAGGGATCACAGAGAATGTCAAAGGAGACATCAAGAAGTTTGAGGTGTGGTACAATGGAAGAGAAGAGGTCTATATCATCCAGGTAAAAACCTATTGTGTGTCACTGCCTTTTCCAGGAACATCCTATTAATTCATCGCAAGGCCAGACAAACCACATTCTTACCAGTTTGAATGATACCGGTTTAATATTGGTATAGATATACTTGCTTTACTTTTTGGCCTTAAAACAGCTATAGGTAGTTTCTTACAAGAGGTGGTGTCGGCTGCCTCTACAGTTTGCTTGCTGTAATTATTTTTCCCTGACCGTCGCAAAGAAGACGTGCAAAATACATGTGGTCACTGCATATTGCTAGCATGACTAATGACTATACTCCAAGTATGGGCATCTCTTCCTGATTTAGTGACGCACGTCCTTGTACCGTAAAGCTAATCGTGACAGTTTCGCGGAAGATCCCGCCTGGCGGCAGACAACTTTTGTATTGATTATTGAGACTTCAAGAGGACTGATCTGAACGGCGACTTTTAAATTATCCCACAGACATTACAAAGTGAAAACTGTAGAAAGGTATTGATAATACGGTAATACTAAAAAGTTACCTATAGTGGCTTTAAGTGAGGTGACAAATTCCTGAAATTATTGTTTGCTCTTTTGGCCACTGGGTGGCAGTGTTGCCCCATTAAGATTCCCCCTACCTCATATAGCTAGCCATCCAGTGAAACTAGCCTTCATCTAAATGATGTGCTTGGCTCAACGTGTGTGTGTGTGTGTGTGTGTGTGTGTGTGTGTGTGTGTGTGTGTGTGTGTGTGTGTGTGTGTGTGTGTGTGTGTGTGTGTGTGTGTGTGTGTGTGTGTGTGTGTGTGGTGTGTGTGTGTGTGTCTTGTGTGTGTGTGTCTATGGATGTGAAGAACATGTGGGTGTCAGAAATCCGGAAAGTCCTAACAGGCCAGCTGGAGGCATGCAGAGGTACGGCCCAATCCCTAGACACACACACACACACACACACACACACACACACACACACACACACACACACACACACACACACACACACACACACACACACATTTGGAATCTATTAAAAGATAATATATGCGGAACTGTCTACAAAAGCAGACCTTCCCCGTTAACTGACTCTACAATTTCTCATGTAAAATGTATTTGTAGGTAATGCTTAAGGTGTGCCTGATTTTAATTGCTTGTCTGCAGAGCTCCTACATTTGAATCAGGTTAATGGGCCAGGTAGGCTAAATCGAGCACACCTTAAATGTGAAAAACGTATTTGACCCATGGCTGGTGAACAAACAACAAGGCCTTAGTCAGACTGCTGATGTGAATGCTGAGTACATACCTTTTACACACACATCCACACACGCGCACACACACACACACACACACACACACACACACACACACACGCCCACTCCGGCCGCTGCCAGCATACATCAATCGGCCAGTGTTCCGCTCCGAGGATCCTGACTGACAGGAAAACTACCCTCTGTGAGCTGCAGACTCTCTGCTGGCCTGACAAGCTCCCTGTGTGTGTGTGTGTGTGTGTGTGTGTGTGTGTGTGTGTGTGTGTGTGTGTGTGTGTGTGTGTGTGTGTGTGTGTGTGCGTGTGAGCAGACTGAGTAATGACACAGCAGCTCTCCTATGAAACCTGGAGTGGAGAAGCTCTTAGCTCTGGTGGTCTAGAGGAAGGAGTGGGGTGTGTCGTGTGTGTGCTTTGTGTGTGTGTGTGCGCAAGAGGGTGATTGATGCTCCTTTACTCTCACAGGGCAAAAGGAGTGGGAGGAATAGAATAAGGGAGGGAGATATAGAGAAAAGGAGAGAGAGAGAGAACATGAAAAAGGTAATAGACAGGGGGAGCCAGGACAATGAAGGGAGGAGTAAAAAACCGATGGTTGAAAGAGAGCGGACGAGAAGGAGGTAGTCTCGTTTGCATGTTTGAGGGAGCACAGGGACCAGAATGTGATAAACGGAAGCAAGAAGCAGAACCATCAGGAGTTTGGAGTTTCAATCCAAAATAAGATACATTTATTTTAAAGGGGAAATGGGACTTGCAAGATATTTACCATCATTTCAAAACACACGCACAAAGTTATTTTTGTTCAGCCATAGTGGGTTTCAAATGGTTTCTGTAATTTTGGAAGAGAATTCGTCCAATTTCCTCTGATTGTGAAATGGCCGCTTTGGTTTGCCCAACTCTATTTGTGTTGCACCTCATCCATGGATCTATTGATTAAATATGACTGTAAGCATAACAAAACCACTGGGGATTCTGTAAATACATTTAGGCTCCAACATTTTGGGAGCCTAAATGTATTTACAGGCCCCCTGCTTAGCTTGCACTTTTGAGACTTTCTCATTGTAGAGTAACTGATAAGCTAAACCACTGAAACGCCAGGCATTTATAAAATGTCATGGAATACTTGCGGGTATGTCAAAGTGAAATTGGATCCATTGAATTATTTTCTGTTGCATTATAAAGTTCTGCAAGTCTGTATGTAGTTTGTGTTTGTGTGTGTACGTGCGTGCATGTGTGCGTACAGTATCTGGTGTGAATATATATTTTCTGATCGTTTTCAGATACAAAAACATTTACAGGTTCTTACAATTGATCTTGACATTGTTGCAATATGGTCTGATTATAGAGGGAAATATTAATAGTCTCAAATATCAAATAGTTGGTCTTCCTCCCACTTACTTTGAGGAGAGAGATGGGCTTGGAGCCTGGAAGCAAACCTCAACACAAGCAGTGCTGCTGCAGATGTTAGCTGCCCTTTCTAGACAGAGCTGATTGTATCTTTTGCATTTACAGAAGCCAGTCAGCTTCACCAGAAGATCACTGAGAATATCTACCACGCCCCCATGAGGTAAAATAGAGTACTGCACCTTCCATCGCCAAATACAAACTTTTCGATGTCATGGCTGAGGTCAATCAAGTTGGCCATAATGTTGTGTTCAAGCTGATACTGTATTTTTTGTACAATGAAACCACAATTTGTGAATGTATGGAATATTTCAAAACCAAATGTTTTGGAACTGTTCACACTCCAACAGAGAGACAGCGTGTCAGTGTGCCATCGGCCAAGACTGACTCCTCCGTTTCTATCTTCCCCGAGCAGAAACATGCGCAAAGTGGCCCTGAGGCAGTCGGATTCGTCCAGCCCCGAGACAGGCTTCAGGAGGAGCAACCCCAGCCCCAACATGAGGCAGAAACGAGGTAAGAGGATGGCCCCGCCACCCTCCCTGGAGTCCCTGACCTAGACACCGAGCGCACCACTGAACAGCTGATGGTTTCAACCTGTCCGAAGGGCTCTTGACACATGGAGTGTAAGCAGCCCCCCCCCATGCCACCACCACCACTGCCCCTGAGGGTCTGTGTCACACTTCACCCCGGTTCCCCTCTCTCTCACTCAAAGGCAGCAAAGACGTGATGGGGGGGTATGTGTCGGTGGTGATGTAACAAGTACAATTTCACGCTAGCCGGAGCCCGCCAGCTCAGCAGGGCCGAGGATAACCACAGTCTGCTGCCCGGACTGGCTGTCCAACCAGGGAGAGTGCTGTGCGACTGGCTGTGTATCTGCTCTTTGACTCTGGGACCGCGCCTGTGGTCAGTGTGTGTGTGTGTGTGTGTGTGTGCGAGTGTGTGCGGGGTGTGTGTGTGTGCGTGTGTCAGTGGAGCCGACGCTGAGCGATTGTGACAAGAGCAGGGCGCCACAGCGGCTCCAGCGGACTCCCCCGGGGAAAAACACCTCTCCCTACCCCCCCGCCACCTCCCCCTTTTCATTCTCCTCTGCTCTCGCCCGAAGGAAAAACAGCGCCCATCTCCTCTCCTCCCCTAGTCAAGGAGCGAGGCTAGAAACTGTAGGTAGCAGGAGTTAAGGGGGATCTCACCCCTGAAATAGGTGTGCGGAGCAGGTGTTGAGGCCATTACGGCGACTGTCCAGACCAATACCTCACCCCTCCCTCCCTCCCTCCCTCCCTCCCTCCCTCCTCCCTCACCCTGCTTCCTCTGCCAGGACCACGTTGTTCTTCATCAGATAGATGACAGTGTTGTGAGGCAGGGAGTGGCAGACGAAACGTGGTTCCAAGAGAAGAGACTCTCTCTCACACACACACACACACACACACACACACACATACTCCCTGCCTCCCTCTAACAGCTGGGTGTTTGTCAACGAGGCCAGGAGGTGTGAGGTTACCGAGTTTCGGTGAGAGAAGAGTGTTAGGACCTCAGAGCCTCACCCCTCTCCTCCTCCTCCTCCTCCTCCTCCTCCTCTTGTTCTGTCACCCTGCTTCCCTTCCTCAATCTCTCTACTTTTCTGGCCTTCGCTCCCTCAACTTTTTCCCTCTGTCTCGCCCACCCCTTTGTTTCTCTTGCTCTCTCTCTCTCCTGCGTTCCCCGTTGAATTCAATCCGCCAGGATTTCTTCTCACCCAGGCTGTTTCCTCTCCGCTTGGCTGCTTTTCTCCGGCCCGGGGGGGGGGGGGGGGGGGGGGGGGGGGGGGGGGGGGGGGGGGGGCGCAAGGCGAAGGTTTGGACTCCCCAAAACCCAGAGCAGCCCCTCGACTTATGGGGGGGGACCTGCAGAGTCGTGTTCCTGTTTAGTGCGTGATGGTTTGGAAGGGAAGCGGACGCCACGGTCGTCCTCCCCTGCAGACGAAGGCTCACTGAGACACTGCTGACGTGTGGTATGGGCTGGGGCAGTGCCACCATGGCCTGTGTTAACACACTGCAGGAGCTTTATTGGCAGCCTGGGTGTCTGGTGTGTGCGTGCGTGCGTGCGTGCGTGCGTGTGTGTGTTTTCTGTTGATCAGTAACCGTGTGTGTAGTCTTTTTGGCATTTTGAGAAATGTATATAAAGTGACATTTGCCTCCCTTAAACTGAACATATCAACACACAACTCAAACGGTTAGGGGAAGATTAGCCCCTCTGGAAGGCTGCTGCGCTGTGCCCTCCCCACTTTCTCCCCCACCCCAACCTCCTCGCTCTCTCTTGGCTTTTACCGCTCTACTAACGCTCTCTCCCTCTGCTTCCCTAGCTGACGCCTCAGCCAACCAATCGGCAGCTAACGCTAGAAAGCGCTTCACCTTGCAGGGCTTGTCCAATCGGAGGTCGCTGCCGGCAGGTAACACCCCCCCCCACCCCCACCCTGTGCTCGCTGAGTTCCCCCGGTGCATTGTCGTCATCTTCATTGCCCCCCCCCCCCACCACCCACCCACCTACCCACCACTCTGATGTCTGGTCTCGCTCTGCCATGGACCCCAGGACTCTGGTCCTCTTTGTCCGCCGTTGATGTGCGCGGATTCATGGCCGCGGTGTTGTTTACCGTCGGTCCTCCCTCCCTCCCTCCCTCTGTCTGTCTGTCTGTCTGTCTGTCTGTCTGTCTGTCTGTCTGGCTGTCTGGCTGTCTGGCGCTCCTCGTTGTTTCCTAGTCTCCTCTCTCTGTGCCGGTGGCACTGCAGTGGAACACAGCCCGCGTGCCTCTCTAGCGCTCTCTCTCTCTCTCTCTCGCTATCCATTTCTCTCTCTCTATCTCTCTCTCGCTCTCCCTTTCTCTCTCTCTCTCGCCATCCCTTTCTCTCTCTCTATTTCTCTCGTTCTCTCGCTCTCCCTTTCTCTCTCTCTCTCACTCTCTCTCTCTCTCTCTCTCTGCTCAGCCCACTCCTCCGTTGCTGCCTTGGTAAACGATAGCTTCCCGACGTCCACCCCCTCTCGCCAAGCCCAGTCAGATATAGAGGCGAGAGGAGAGGAGAGCCAACCTGCAGTCCAGACAGTGAAAACACACCCGACGCTAAATTCCCCGCCGCGGTAAATGTCAGCCTCTAATATTCAACGGCCATGACATTTAGAGGCGTATTAACATTTTTGGAGGAGGGCGGCTTTGATTCCGGCTCTCTGCCGTGTGTCATATTGCGGCGGTGCGGCCTCTCCTCCGAGCGCGGGGGGAACCTTCCGGAGGCGAAGCCCCGTGGGCCCGGCGGCGTTCCCTTTTTAGGCTCCGTCCTCCATCCATCCCAACCTTTCAAACGCCGCCTTTTAGCCCTTTTAGACGAACGAACGCAAAACACTTCTGCTGGCCGTCCCTCTCATAACACTGCCGTCGGCGGCCTGGGAGGAGTCCTCGGAACCGATGTGCGCATTTATGAAAAACCATTGGGCCGTGAAAATCTGAAATAACATGAAACGTTTTCAAATAGATATGTTGCTGCGTCAGTCAGCCAAGTCAGATGGCGTGCCTCAGCGCTGACGTGTGGCCCTGGCTCTTCGCCGCTGAGGCGACTGGTCCTGAGTCAGCCGCTCGTCGTGTTGTTCTGAGCTGCTAGAGTAATGAATGAGTAATAAAGCCAAAGGGAGGCCATCTTTTCCCACTCGTTGGCCCCCTTGGAGTTGGCGGTTGTCATTTGACCTGACTGGTCGATGCGCTCCATCTTGTTAGCCTATGACAACACAGGTTTCCCATCGATTAGGAATCTGTGTGTCTGTGTGTGTGTGTGTGTGTGTGTGTGTGTGTGTAAGAGAGAGAGAGAGAGAAAGAGAGAGAGAGAGAGAGAGAGAGAGAGAGAAACCCTGCCCCCTGTCTCTCCATTCTCATCTGTCTCCATAATCCTGCGCTCTTCCTTGTATCCTCCGTTCACCGGTCATTACTCTGTATGTCTCTACACACACACACACACACACACACACACACACACACACACACACACACACACACACACACACACACAGGGGGAGGAGAAATAAACGCACTCAATTCACACGGCCGCGTGCTTATCATTACAAAGGCACAATGTCTTTTTTTATTGCTTCAGTCCGGGCTATGAGATAGGAATCAATGGGCGATGGCAGGTGTTCTGCCGGCTATTTGCTGCCGCCGTAGACCTGTCATTAGCGACACGCCGCGACTGGAGCCTTTACCCCCTTGTTCGAGCCCGTCAATGCACCCACACAGCCTTTTGTGAGAGGCCTCCCGGAGCACCGCTGAATGGGTGTCTGTCGCAGGGCGCCGGGCGCTATCACCGACTCCCCCGGGCACAGTGTGCTCGTGGCCTTGCACCTGATCCAGTTGTTGATCGGACTCGTCTTCTCCCCGAGCTCGCCGCCAGCCCTCCCCTCCCGTCAGGCGGACCACGCCGCTCGACAACGCTGCCGGCGCTTTGAGTGTGTCATACGTGGGCCGTTATGAGTTCCACGCCTGCTTCTGCCCCTACTAACCGCCTTTCTTTTCTGCCTCTCTCCCTCCCTCACTCTCGCTCCCTCCCTCTCTCTTTCTCTTTCTCTCCATCTCTTTCTCTCTCTCTCTTTTTTTCTCCCTGCCCTCTCTCTCTCCCTCACTCTCGCTCTCCCTCTCGCTCTCTCTCCATTTCTCTCTCTCTCTCTCTCTCCCCATCTCTCTCTCTCTCTCCATCTCCATCTCTCTCTTTCTCCCTCCCTCCCTCTCTCCCTCCGTATGATTGCTAACCCCTGGCTGCTCGGTAGAGCCCGCTGCTAAGGAGACGGTGGTCCCACGCCGCTTCTCTCTCGCTTCCTCTCTCACCTCCGCCTCCTCCTCCGCCACCCGACGCACAAAAGGTACTGATTGCCCGCTGTCCCTCTCCCTCGCTCCGTTCCTTTCTTTATTTCTCTCTCCGTTTCTCTCTCTCTCTCACTCTCTCTCCTCTCTTTAAAAAAAAAAACTGTGAGGAAATATTCAAACCGGCGAGTGCCGGAGAGTCAGCTGAGGTGCATGAAGAAAGGACATTTATAAGTCGCAGGCATTTATGAATCATGCAATTTCTGAGCTATTTGAAGACGCTCAAGGGGGGGGGGGGGTCCCGCTCAGAGAAAAAGCAGGTCCAACAATGTAGTGTGGAAAAACCCACAATGCTGAATATAAATATATTCTTTTTTAAAGAAGGGACATTAATATAATGTGAATGTTGATAAGCTGACATTTGGAATGCGGGGTGACATTCAAGGTAGCAATACAAGTGCAATTTACCATTGGAGTACAGAGCAGAACTTCATTTCCCTCCCATAGAAGAGCAAAAAGGGCCAAAATAATCCATTTAAAAGTTTCCCTTGAATTCATTAAACCCCTCCCACCCCTATCTCTCTGCTCCCGACAATCTTAAATCTTGTTACTAAAACTTGGTCTGTCAAGCCCCTCACAAATATATAACCGCGATGGGTTGCTATGCTTTGCTGTTGTCAGGGAGCCTGCCTTCCCTTTAACTGTCTGCCACCGGGGCTGCTTTTCTCTGTCACAGGTCCTCTTTCCGCCGCCATTAAGACCAAGCGACACGAGATAAGGAGTGATCCAACTCCTTTGGGTTATGAAGGTACACTGACCCCGTGAAGGCTGGCGCGCCATCTTCAGGCTTTCTCTGCATGCGGGGGGCCTTGACCTGACTGTGGTGGGGGGGTTCCTGTTGTTACCTAGCTGTGGTGTGTGTGTGCGTGCGTGCGTGCGTGCGTGCGTGCGTGCGTGCGTGCGTGCGTGCGTGTGTAAGTGTGTGTTGGTACGAGGTGCATGCATTGGGGACGACCGGACAGTCGTATCTGTGAATGGGTGGTTGTTGAGCCTCTGTGTCGTGCTGTGTCTCTGGGGGGTGTATTGCCACACCGGGGGGGGGGGGGGGGGGGGTAGGGACCAGGATGGGGGATCTCTGCATGCTCTGAGTGCCTGCCTGAATGCCTTACTGCTGTGGATGGAGTCGTTGCTTTGTTTGGTATCTGACTGTCCTTAGACTAGCCCGGTATGTTGCCTGAAGCTCCCTGACACCTTATCTCTTCCCACTGAGGGACACTGATTATCTACACATCGTCCGAATGAGAAGGATATAAGTCTTATATATCCTTCGACTGTTTGTTTAGAACATTGTTACGTATTTGCATGAATCAACAAGCACTGCGTTGCGTGGAATGAGTCATGGCGAACAGTCAGTGGTGCCGACGGTGTGTCACATGAACATCTATGACCTAAAGCACTGCTTTCCACCCAGAAACGCTGCGCGGCGCCATGCCCTCGGCCGGGAAGCGTAAAAGTGTCGTTAGTGCCGCGGCGCCAGCTGTGCCTCGATCCACGTCTCAACCAGGTACACCAGCAGAGGAACGCCGGGAACGTCCGTGTTGACCGTGACAGTGTTGTGGGTCAATGCATCAAAGTCGTGATTCGCTTGTTGGTTTGGTTTTGTTGGTTGAGTTGCTCTGTGGGTCTGTTGGTCCAGTCATTTTTTGACTTCATTTGACTTTTTGTCTTCATTTAAGTTTCTGTGTATTTGATTCCTTTTGTCTTATATTGTTGTCTTGTTCATCTTGCCTATTGTCCATCAATAATAATCTGCCATTTTGAATGTTTTTTTTTTTTTACCTTGTGACATTTGCATGTTTTTTTTCTCCTCATTTGGCAGCAGAGAAATCATCACCTCCCTTTGTCCTACGAATAATTTGTACTGACTGTTGGTGCAATTAAAAATATGGCCTGGTGTGCTTGTGTGTGTGTGTGTGTGTGTGTGTGTGTGTGTGCGTGCGTGCGTGCGTGCGTGCGTGCATGCGTGTGTGTGTTACCAGGTTGGACACAGCGACGGCTGCCCTCCATGGACACAGAGGACTTTGAGACCATCCATTCCAGTGCTGAGGAGCTCTCCAACTCCTCAGAGGAGGAGAGCACCAATAAAAACGTATGTCGGTCCTGTCCTCCTTCCCCGTGAGCTCAATTCAACCCCTTCTTCCTTTCCTTTCATCCCTCTCTTTTCTCTTCTCCTTTCTTTTAAATCCCTTTCAATGCCAGAGAAAGGGGGGGGGGGGGGGGGGGGGGCGTCTCTCCGCCTAATTATTTCCCACCCACCGATCTCGTTAGCCGCACACTGACGACTTGGCATTTAAGAAACGAGGGAAAACTGTGGAGGGGGAGAGGGGGAGAGGAGGAGAGGAGGAGAGGAGGATTAGAGTGGTGCAGGTCTGCTGGCCACGCCAGGATTTCTAACACCATTATAATCTGTGTGATGTTGAAGAGCCTGGGATCATTGCCTAACGGAGAGACTATGTCTTTCTCTCTCTCTCTCTCTCTCTCTCTCTCTCTCTCTCTCTCTCTCTTTTACGCGCACACACACACACACACACACGTAATCACTGTAGGACACCTGCATGCATACACACCTGATTGTCATACGGTAAAAAGGATTAAAATTGCCACGTATCTTCTGAAGCAAATTCCTCTTTACTACCAACTCCTACTCTTTCTGTGCTTTGATTATTCTCTTGTAAAAGCCACTATACCCTCTTCTTAGGATAATTCCTCTCACACGCGCACACACTTTAGTTATGAGCTTACCCCTTCTCCTCTGATCCTTTCATCCAGGGCGACAGCGATCGTTTCCGTGTGCAGCTGACGTACGAGTCTCACGCCGCCCAGGACCTCTCCCTGGAGCCTGGGGACGTGGTGCAGTTCCTGGAGGAGGCGGAGAACGGACACTGGTGAGTGACACGTCCACCTCCAGCATATCCACCAAGGCCCAACTGCTAGCTGCCCCTCACCCTAGCACACGGCAACCGGGATGGGTGGCTCGTACGGTATGTCCATTAGTTGTGCTATATTTACAGCTCTGATTTCCCGCGTCCCCTGTGGAGCAACATGCCTCGGTGATCCCACAAGGCATCGCCTCCTCTGAATCTGTTAGGCCTGATGGGGGATTAAGATAGCTAATAGCCGCAGTTGCTCTAGGCTAGCTGTAGTCCGTTAATCATCGTATTGTTTTTTTCCCGCATTACCCATAAAATCTGATTAATGGGGTTTACAATCAAGTGGCTAATCCTTCTTTTGTTAGTCCCCCACCAGCACAAAGGGTTTTCTTTGTTTTATTGAAATACCAATCACCAATATCTGTATCCTCTTTCCGTTAAGGAATCAAATTGTACGTGGGAGTTGATGATCTCCACCGTAGGCACCTAAAAACACAATGTCTTTTAATGAATAATACATCTCATCAATAAATAAATGTTATTCAATCCTTTTCTTTTTTTTCCCCTCCGTTCGACCACTTTGCCAACATTCCCTTCTTCCGCTGTGAGGAGTGGTTATTGCCTATCATAGAAATGATTCCTGGTACCCAGTGACTGTGAGGAGGAGGGAGGAGTGATGGGCTGAGGAAAGAGGGCTTTTTGGCTTCACGCGATCTTTCACAGTGCATTTTCCCAGCGACAAATACTCCATTAGATTCAGTCTGCACTTTGAAAGCCTTTGAATATGCCCATTTCTCAACACTTCATGCATTTTGCATCTTAAATCATTTGCATCTATGGGTTTTTTGGCAGTGAAACGTCTCACACCCTGATCTCTTCTTGGTAGCTACCCTGAGAGAAATGAAGAATTCATACATTTTTCATCCAACTTTTTTTGGACTGACAGTGGTGGACTAGATGCACCAGATACTGAACTTTCTATGATGCAACAAAATTGTGTGTGTGTGTGTGTGTGTGTGTGTGTGTGTGTGTGTGTGTGTGTGTGTGTGTGTGTGTGTGTGTGTGTGTGTGTGTGTGTGTGTGTGTGTGTGTGTACATGTGTGTGAACGTTGCCAACGCTGCCACGTTCCAGTACCGTTTATACTAGCTAACACGCTCTGCCCCCCAGGGTGTGTTCCACAACTTCCACCTGTTCGCAGTTACAAGGTGTTGGCTTCACACGCACACGCACACACACACACACACACACACACACACACACACACACTGTTCTGTATGCAGCGTCCCTGGCCCAGTGGGCCGGCTGTTGACAGTTACATCAAGGACTATGGCAGCACATCTGCCAAGTCCTGTCGTAGGAACAGAACACAACAAGAAGTACAGTGACACGCTTTGTAGCACCAGCTAGCCTTGGCTTCAGAGGCAACGCTGGCTGGTTGAAAAGTTTGGTGCTCCAGAAAAGTCAGAGGGACTGTTCAACCTAGTGCCACAACACTTATCTGCTAACCTTCGTAGTTTAGAATTGAATCAGACATTTGAAACGAAAATACTCTCCACATTGTTGACCCCTCAACCCCAAAGCCTTGCTGTGTACCGTGCGTCCACACTGTCTCCTGTTCCAGGCTGCCGCTCCACCCCAACCTAGTCTGTTCTCTCTCACGTTTTTAGGCTAGTGAAGAACCTCCTAAGTGAGGAGTGTGGGCTGGTCCCGGCCTGCATACTGCAGACAGCATCAGAAGGAGGCCCCAGCTCACACAGTCACACCACTGGTACTACCTGACTAACTAACCCCCAGAGGGCCCTCTCACAATACCCCCTCACTCACCAGTCCCCCACCCTACTCTTACGGCAGTGTTGGCTGAGCTCCAGGGGCCTGGATGGGCCACTGCTAGGGGGGGAAAGGGGAAGGGGAGGGAGGGCGGGAGAGAGGGATGGGAGGGAAAAGGGGTAGAGTGTGGAATGGCTGCAAGCTTTTGGCTGCAGGGTGAATATGCAGAGCATGAAGTCGGTGATTGCAGCATGCTCTCTCTCGTTCCTCTCTGCCTGTGTTCTCCCTTCTTTTGCGTTTGAGCTGAAGCATCTCCCGGAAGTCTTTTAAGTTACGACCTTGCTTGTTTTGTTGTCATGGATCTCTGTCCTCGGAAGACAAGGTCTCTATTTCTCTCCCTCCCTCCTTCTTGCTCTAAAACTCTTCTCTCACTACCTGTCTCTTCATCTTTCTCTGTAAATTAGATTCACGTTTCTAGAGGATAGAGTCCCAGGATTTAGCCAACTTACAAACAGCATTCTTTATTTAGGGGACTGATCCCTCAAGCTTGCATACCCGTTTTCCTTGAAATCACTTCCCACTGGAATTGATATGCACCGTTAGATAAGGAATGTTCCACTACTTTGTACCTTGATTTACACTCCCCGGAAAAGCAGTATTGTTTGGTTTTGGTTTGGTTGCCTTTGCAGCCAGCTTCTGCAAGCCCTCTCTGTTTGAACCCTGCAGTTTCCCTGTTTGGCGTCATGCTTGTTTGCTTCTCATTTATAACGGTATTAAAGATGAAATGCCAGCATTCATGCGGGGATGGAATTTAAGTAAGACATAGCTGGGGGGGGAGAATGTTTTGCAGACTGGGCTTTTGAGGAGCCTGTCACTAGCCTGGTCATTTAGCCATGGCTAGTGGAGTTGGCATTCTACCCTGCCACTTCGGGGTTATGCCATATGTCCTTAACTTCCATCCCTGCTCTTATGTATGTAAAAGTATGTTGCTGACAAAAAGTATCATTCATATTTTGTTTTGAACTCTTTCCAGATATTTTCAGTGACCTGTGCACAGCAGCTCTGTCAGACTCAGATGACAACGAAGCCAGCACATGGGGAGACGTATCTCAGGACAGCAGATAAACAAACATGGCTGGTTATTGTTGTTTTTCTACATTGAACTACTGTCGTTTTCTACAATCTTTCAGTAACAATGCTGCTTGAAGCCCATCTTGCCCCAGTGCCACAGTGGGCAGCCATATTAGATACTGCACTAAGTGAACTACAAGTCCCATGTCTCTGTTGTGAGAACTACATGTAAAAAATAAAAAGACTGAGGAACTGAGTTGATATGTGAAGAGAACTACAACAAACAGTATGTGTCAGTAGTGGAGGAAGCTAACTCGAGGTTGCCCTCTGTTGCTGCTATGCTACATTGAAACAAAGATCTGAACTGCTGGCTAATTTTCTCCTCCCTCAGCGGCTGGAGCAGAGGGCTTCCAGACAATATTGTTTTACACTCATTCTCCTCCATAAACAAGCCTATAGACTTCACTTAAACATGTCCATAAGCATTCCTTTAAAAAATTGGTTTGAAATATGTTCTGAGCTGCATCAGCTGCTGAAAGTCCTTTACATGCTGTACCATCTGCATACAAATTATCTATACAGACATATTCACATCTTATTCACATATTCATTCTCGACTTCAAAGCTGTAACTTGACCTGCTGCCCTCTGAATGCTCTTGTGGAGACCTTGCAGTGCCTTTACTGCACATTCACCATCTGTTCACTGGCTTCAGCCGGTGCCTGCTCGTCACAGAACCCGCAGTGGATTTGCTCGGAGTGCATAGTAGAATGTTCCTTTGACATGTCTGCCTTACTTTGCATGACACAAACGCAAATTGCAAATCTTCCCCTAGCTTTTTGAAAAATTTCAACTTGGGATTTTTTTTATTTGATTTGATTTGATTTAAGAAGCAGATCATTGTTTTATCCACCAGGTAGACACTTGATAGAGACAAGCTCGATTGTATTCCTATTTAAAATCCTGTAGGCTTTTAAAAGTCTTCCGACTGCGTTGTCATGTGTGATTTATCGCAGTTTAGCCATTTTAGACTGAACTGGAGCAATTTTACATGTTGAACGTTTTAAAGCAACATTAATAGTTTGATTATGTGCTCCCTAAACGGAGAATGTATAAAATATGATGTTGAAATGTAAATATACTTTGGTATCTATCCATTGCAGAAAATTATCTGTAACTGCTATCTGTTGAACAATTTGTGTATATAAAGACTCGTCACTTGCTCGTGCCTCATTAAACTTCATAATCTTTCTACTGTTTAGTTGAAACCTGCTTGTGAACTCACTTATACAAAGTACCTGGGTCAATGTCGTGGATATTAGGTGGCCATTTTTAATAACTATAATGTAAACTGGAACTTTGATGGAAACCTGCTGCATCACAGTGTTTACGTTAGCTTACAGTATGCAGATTTTAAACATGGAAACTATTGTATATATTCTGTTAGGGCAATTCATCTAAAAAAGGAATCTTCTATCTTTGTATAGTAAATATTTAAATTGTACTGTACTAATCCTCATATAATGTACCATTGTATTTACTGTATATATTTTAGGAGTTTGCCATTAAGTAACAATAAGCATTATGAATGTATGCATCATAAATTGTGTCATTTTTACTGTGTAGACATCAACAATATGCGATAACAAGCTTTACCTTTGCTGGCTCAAACTTGTATTCTAATAATCCTCCTGATTGCTTTGGTCAGCCTTTGAGGACTTAATCAGAACTAACAGATCTTAGGGAAATGATCAAAACAATCTTTTGGCTTCGTGATCCCCACATTTCCATTATCAGGCATTGTTGTCTGAGGCATTCTGACCTGCGGATCAGGGAAAACAAGTGTTTCAATTCCAATTGTGAGTGTGTTTAGTGCAGGAGTAGGAGAGGCGCAAAAAAAAAATACATTGTCAGTCTGGAGGAAAGATTCAACTTGAATGATAATCTATGTTAAAGCCCAGACATTGAGGGTAGGGGGTAGATCTGACCTGTTTGCAACACTTCTCTTTTCTCTATCTCCCAGGCAGTCCACCTATTCAAGAGTGAACGTTCAAACGAGATGTTATGAAAGTATGCCACAAGGCAATAAGTTCAAACACATAGCATCAAGCACCTGACTCATTCCCCCTCTGCCAGCCCTGCAGGGTTGGAGCCAGTTTTATGATGATTTAGAGCTGTATTAAGATGAAATGTAATTATTTAAAACTTGGGGAAAAGGAATAAAAAAACATACTGAATCCTTCACTGCTTTTTGCAGACCTGGCTATCAAAGTGATAAGTGTAAATGACTATTCTGTGCATTTCTAAGTATATGATGAAATATATGCATCTCAAAAAGGCTCGCGTATTTCTGTTCTTTTGTCAGTGACCAATGGATGCTCAGGTATGGCGGAGCACAGCTGTACGTCATTATCATTCCAGCCCAGTCATCGCTACTGCTTCAAGGGAAAGAGAAAAAGCCATTAATGTTAAACTTTTAGCATAATGTATTCCCTCAGTAGGTAACTGGAATGGTACCAACTTTTTTCCTCAGTTTTTTTTTCTGCCTCCAGATGAAATCATAATTTAAAGATAAGAAGTGCCTAACACAGTTAGCACGATATTGAGTCTCAATAACAAAGTAATCCTTCTTGATAAATGTAATGCTTTTTGAATATGATAAATCACCTCCAGTATTTCCATCAGCATCTGAAGCTAATTCACTTATTAGCAGACACTTGACCTTTGTGCCGACACGGCGTCACCTTTAATTTACATGCTCGTCATCAACTGAAGCACTCTTTATGACTCACACGTTTCCCCCATCGTCACCTGTGCAGAGATCCCAAAGAATCATAAGGGAAACAAGAACCTACTCATAAATATGTGTTCCTACTACATGCATAGTAAACTGATCATTGCTAATATTAAAGCATGCTATCCCACAAGGTATGACTCCACAACGTATTGTCTGATATGTAATCTACTGTTTGAGAACACATGAAACATCTGTTTTGATAGGTAGGCATGTAGGGGGTCTCTCCTGTAGAATTGACATTATAGCCCCATGTATGATGGACTGGGAAAACATGATGGTAGGTTGTGTGTGTGTGTCTGTGTGTACTGTGTAGCCTACTAGGCAAAATTTGAGGCACAATGTGAAAAAGACAAAGAAAATGTGAGGGTGTGGGTAGAGATGACAAAAATGATAGAGGAAGCAAATGCAAAGTGCAGCAGATGCGATAGACATACTGACGCTATGTCTCAAATCCCATATTACCTTTTTTCTTGTTGTAGGTAGGCCCTACTTCTGCTGCACTTGCAAAGTATGTACTGTTGCATGCATTTGACTATGTATGGGACATAAATCTTTTTCTGGCTTACTATATAGTATGGTAGTATGGGTATTGAGAGGCAGCTGTGCAACTCCAAGATTGAGGAAATAAAAGCAGTGGAGGAAAAGAGGGACTGCTGCTGACACTTTCTAGTGGCATTGTCTTTCCTGTAGCCATGGAGATGGTGGTACCCATAGATGCATTGTTTTCTAAATTTATTTCCATGAGCTAGCTGCCTGTGTGTTTAAGGTGTACCTAGGCTTGTGTGCCTGTGTAAAAAAAAAAAAAAGGCACCAGACCTGGAAACGGTGTCTGTCACTGAAACCAACTTTTGTTGAATGGCACTGAATCGCAAATTTATTTCTCAGGGTTCCAAGTTGGCTATGAAAGTTCATTACTTTGGAAAATACCTTTCGATTCAAATCTCCACTAGGCTATTTTTGTGGGATTGTGTCATTTCAGAAGTGCTTATTATGAAACATTAAGTATTTTCCATTGCCACATTTTCAGAGCAATTCTTAATCAACGTGCTTTTTTTTTATTATTAGAATTTCTTTACCGGAGAAGCAATTCCAAACGGCTGTCATGTCTTGACAAGCCTGCAAATCCATGAAACTTTGCTGACGAAAATACACTGTCGACCCTGACCCTCCCTTATTGCTAGTTGCACCAGCTGCGCCCGCCCTGTTTTCTCCCAAGTGCATCGTGGTTTGAATGAACTCTCCAATTAGAGGCCTTGTTGTGCGGAAACCGAAAGGCTTTCACCAAAGCTCATCCAATCACTATTCCGCCGCCTAGTATGCTCTGCTTTTTGAATTCAGATTAACAGCAGCAGGTTGGCATGTCCTACGGAGTTCAATGGAACGGCTGTCAACAAACTAAACTTTTTAGAAATTGAAGCTGGTGCAACAGAGATTACATCATGCATTATTAATAATAGTCAGTTGCAGGTAGAACGGCTCTTGCTGTAATAAAAACGTCGTAATCGTAAATTTGACCTTTTTTTTTTTTAGATCGGAAGGACCAAAATCAGCGTCTGTCTGTCTTGCTGGAGCTAGCTAGCTAGCTAACTAACTAACTATTTAGCCCGTTAGCTAGCTAGCCGGTCTGCTTGATACACTGGTTCACAAACCAGTTGGTCAGCTGTAATTGTTTGGGAAGGAATTTAGAGATTTTTAACAATCATTTTGGTAAGTGTTTGCAAGTTTCTTATCTAATGTTTCAAACTCCTGTAAAAGTTGTCAAAGCAAAGGCCACAATACGTTTAACTCGCTAGCAACTATGCATGTTTGGCACAATTGCGGTGTGTTTTACGTAATGGTGTTTATGAGACTAACTTTACGATTACGATTAGCCACCAACGTTAATTGAACTCTATCTCGACAATGTAGCTTGACTAAATTAGACTTAAAAGACGCAAGCTCTTATCAATAACCCTCTAAAAATACTAGCTCTGCCTTACTTTGTTAATCAGTTACCACTATTGTTGATACAACTTTGTCAAATATTTCTTAATCAGTGTTTCTTTCCCCTGCTTGTTTGTGATCTATCGGCTAATAGGTTTGACAGTACTTTACCTACCATGGCAGACAGTAGCATTTTGACTTTGGGGACAGCTCGGAGTCTGCTGGATTCATCCATCTATGATTCGAGGATTGTTGAAACCACCAAGGATAATATATACCTGGGCCTGGGGTCTGAAGACATGGAAGGTTAGCTGGACATGCGCGGTTTCATTGTTCGTTCTCTCCCAGCATGCAGACCCTTTCTCCTTCACCTATCTCCCCTTTCTCTCCTGTCTACCAATTTTTATCTGGACTCCCTCACCTCTTCCCCAGTTTTTCCGTTTCTCCCTGTTCTCCCCTCTCTAATCTATTCTTCACCTTACTTCTGCCCCTGTCTCTTTTCCCTTCACAATCAGTGGGATACAGGCCTATTACCTGCCTTTTACCCCAGGCTGTCACTCAAAGTGGGAAACTAGATCTATTCCCTAGTATGATTGCTTTCACATTACCTCTGACGGCCTGACTCACGGTGAATGTCTGTGCCCCCCTCTCTCTTTCTCATGTTTCTCTCTATATATCTATTTCTCTCCCTGTTTCAGAGATGCTGCCCCGAGTTGAGACCCGTGTGGTCCTAGTGGGAGAGGCTGGCAGAAATGGAGCACTCGTCAAAGCACTGCAGGTACACACGGATCTATTAGAACAGAGTGTCCCACAGTGCTCGTTCTCATCATCCCAGAAACATGGTTTGGGGAGCTGCAAAACAGGCTGTGCTCATTCTGGCCTGGAACGTAGCGCGACCCCATCACGTTTGTGTTATTTGGTTTGGCGGTTTTGTTTCACAGTCAAAAGTAACGGTTACGTACTGACTACTGAGATGTTCTTTCCCAACTAGCAGATGTACGATCTCTTACAAATGTTGCTCCTAATTGCTGTAGTTTTTTGTAGGCCTGTGTAGAGAGCTGCAAAGTGAGTTTGTGCTTAAGAATCTCTCTTTCACACACCTGGTGGTGGAGATAAGCAGAGCTAATACAGCAGGGTGGGGTGTAATGGAAGGCTCCAGCAGCAAAGTAATAAATCGTTGCCACTGCATAAAAATCAGGGGATTTTGATTTGTTTACAGCTCGTGGCTGTCGCTGGCGCTGTTTACTCATTTCCCTGTCCTCCTCCTAGCATTTATATCACTGAACCGCTGATTATTTGCCTGTGCAAGGGGTTAGGAGGAGTAGAGCGGGCATTTTGGGGGAATCTGAAGTGGCTTTGTTAGAGAGATGCTTGTAAGGGGGAGTGTGGACTAGCTCTCAGACACTTTTGTCATTGATTAGTCTACACGAGAAGGAGAGTTTCTATAGTGATTTCTGTGGTGATTCAATCCTGGGGGGATTATCTGTCTTGGCCATACCCCTTTGATATGTAGGGAATTCAGTCTAAATTAGCTGTGTTTGGGGATGTTATAAGGCAAGAGTGGAGAAAGTGTTGGCCTTCTGTATGAGCCGAAAGACTGAGGGTGGGGTCCTGTGAAGGAGATCTGGAGGAGCAACTAGAAGAGGGCTGGTCCTGTTCCCTTTGTCAGCCTGCCAGAGGCGTGGAGGACAACAGCCTCAGGAGACCACTGCTCTCACATTCGAGGGCTGCCTCTTTAAATCGGCCATCCCTTCCTCCCGCCCCTTTGCAGTTCAGGCACATCCACGGACAGCTTCATCGGATGAGCCGGCCAGGCGCATCTCAAGTCAATCCACCAAAAGAACACTCCCTCCCTCCCCTCTCCACCCTCCCCCTCCTTTCCACCCTCCCCCGTGGCTTTGAACTTTTATATTAATTTTAACTGAGCTCCCTCCCCTGTGTATCAGCGTTTGACATTTGTTTGAAGTTGCTTCCTCCATGGGTTGCAAGGACACAGACTCCCCCCCGCTCTTCCTTTCCCCTCTCATCCCGCTATCCTCAGGGCCACCTCTTGCCAACCCCTGATGGGTGAATTTGTCAGTTCTTCTCTTCTGCTTTTTTTTTTTTCTCCCCAAGTATTTCTTCCTTTCCTTTATTCCCCCCTCCCTGCCCTGGTTGTTCACGTCCTGCTGTCGCTGCTTGGTTTTTACAGGGCATCCAAGTAATGGAGGTGCCGGTGGTAAAGATAAAAGGAGGCGAGGCCGACGGCGAGGACAAAGTGATGATAAAATCTATAGTCAATATGGTACGGTACCTGTATTGTCTGTCCCCGGAAGGGACCTTGGGGAGTGTTGCATGACTCTTAATACACAGCAGGGCTTCCAGTTCACTCACTCTGTGCATGGCCCGTCGTCACAAAGGTATTTGGATCGCTGGGTTTCATCGTCAATGTTCCGATTTCCCCCCGTAACATGATGTAGCACTCAAATGTCCAAGTTTGTCAGGTGCTAGGAGACTTTGAACAAATGTTATGGTCTGACACCGTGGCAGAGCAAACGACCACTAATTGAATCTGACTAAATTACAGCACCGCTAAATCAATGTGTATCAGAAGTGTTTTATTTTAGTTTGGGACACGGAGATCACTTGTTTCTCATTAATCTTTGAGTGAATCTAGAGGGAAGACCAGTGGCATCTTGATAGAGTGCCCTATTATACCCCGAAAGGCTCTGACAATTTTTGGACTGTTGAGTGCAATATCCCATTATCACTGGGTGCCAAACCTAAATGTCTCTAACAGTATGATGATCTACATCTAACTCTCTCTCTGTGTCATACTGGCGGTGTCGCCACTTCTGTTTCTTTTGTCCTCTGTCACCTGGCGGAACTAATTCCGTGGCGGTAATTTGTTTTATGAGCGGGTTTTACAGGTAGCACGCATAATTTCACCCTTCAGCCCAGCCGGCGCTGGTTGTGCACCGTGTTCTTGATTTTTAATGTAAACTCTTTATTGAACTGATTGAGTCAAGCGTCGCTTGATTAGAAGTAACACTTCTATCTGAGGGAGTGGTGGGGGGGGGGGGGGGGGGTTTGCTGATCGTTTCTCGAATCATTGAGCAATTTAATCACGGTGTGGTTTCGCCTGAGTGTGGGTAATATTATAAAGCAAGTGTGTGTTTCTGTGTGTCTCGTGCGTACACAATTGTTTTGAACGTTGGCGTGGGCTGAGTGGCACATGAGAAAGAATGTTTCCAAGAGCGAGTGCTTTGAATGGGACGTCGGTTGAAATGCCTCAGAGCCTCGTTCTGATCGTCGGCCATCAATGTGACTAACTGTCGATTGAGTCTGCCAACGACAACAATAACACGTCCACATTACCCTGATTAACGCCTCTCTCAGCCCCCCTGCCTCCGTGGATCACTCTGTGCTAATGAGCTACTTTTGTTTTGTCTGCCTCTTTGACGATCATGTGATGGTGTGCAGGGCTTTTTAGAACAGTTCCATTTTAGCACTCCAGACCTCTATTTTAGCCACACTGAAGTTGACACTTTGTAATCTTCCTGCTGCCCTTTTTGGTCAAGTACAAATATGTAGTCTTTTTGTTGTGATGATACATGCTTGAAACTCACTGATAAAAAAAGACTATTGCCATTTGGCGAGTGTAGCAGACGCTACTCAAGATTCATACCTGAAAAAAGTACACATCATCCAGCTCTCTTGTGGAGACTTGATTATTGCTCAAACGCGCCAAGACAGTCAGTAGAAATCATTTTGTCTCTAAAACCTGTATGTCTACAAGCTAAGATGTTACACATTTAGCCTTCTACCCCCCCCCCCCCCCCCCCGTAGCCTTGCAGTTGTGCGTTTCTATTAACCCTGGCTTTTATACCCCAGGACATCAACACCTCTTGCATACAGACGGACAACGTGAAGGAGTTTGGCGACGGCGAGAACGCCGAGTTTGAGACGGTGTTTGTTCTGACCGACTTTGCGTCGCCGGAGTACAGCTACCTGTATGACCGTGACAACCGGATCGTTGGGCCCCCTGTGGTCCTGCACTGTGCTGCCAAGGAAGAGGTGGGTACACACATGGACGTTAGACATCGCCCCTCTGCGGTATTTACGTCACTTATCGAGCGCTGGTTTACCTCGGTACCTGCCAGCCTAAGAGCCTGTTGATATGCACTAGACAGCCCCCAGTGATACGGGCAAAATGAAGTTAACCAGCGGGAGCTATCATTTCTCACGAATATCAGGGTCTGGAAAGCTAGCGCAAACAGGCTCTGCAAAGTATTCATCCCAGCTCCGGCCGTTGAATAGCGGTGGGTGTAGATACCGTAATGTTTTCTCCATTGCGCGTTACGGTGATCTATGGCGGCGCTGTGTCCTGGGCGTAGAAGCAGTGATAAACGACCCACCAGCTCTGTCTCTGCTGCCAGGGCCTGTAGATGGGACAGTCTGGAGTAATGTCCTGCATGAGGAATAAGGCCTGTCCGACCCTATCAACAAAACGTAGTGTGCTGCCGGGGCCGATTTATCTGAAACTCACAACTTCCCGTGGCGCGCGCCCACGCGGTTGTTCCGGCCGCACGCTGTACTGTCGCGGAAGACGGACAGCCGTTGTTGGAGCAGTGTTTATGTATTGGCGCTTGATTTTTCCTTCTTCCCATATCTCATGTAAATGTGTCCCCACGCCGGTGTTTGTTTGCCTGGATGTGTTGTGGTGGCTTTAGCCCACGTGACGTTTCTCACCCATGCTCTCGCGCAGCCCCTGCCCTTCTCGTCCCGGCCCCTCTACTCCACCAGCATGCTCCACCTGTCGCTGTGTTTCACCGGCTTCCGCCACAAGGAAGAGGTGGTAAGTTCAACGCGCAATCGTTTTGCGCCTGCCACATCAAAAGGCTAGTGGGTAGAGTGCGTCTCCATTGGTAGGCCTGCTTTTCACTCTGTTGTGTTGTGTTTCTGTCCCCCGCTAGAAAACGCTGGTGAACCTGGTGCATCACATGGGAGGGACCATCCGCAAAGACTTCAGCGCCAAAGTGACCCACCTCATCGCCTACTCAACTCATGGAGAAAAATACAAGGTTTGGGACTCGCCATGCCACTGGTACAGCACTGCACAGCTGGTTGGCTTGGAGCTTAGAATAGGTGATCAATGAACAAAAGGGCTCTAGTTTGAATCTCGGATGACGTCTAAAATAACCCGGAGCTGGGCTTTAAAGACCCAGACTGCCTCTGTGCTTCCGTTTCCCCAGTGAATAGGCTGTGTTACAGAGTAATACGTCTCTATTTTGTTAGTCAGCCAACGAAACATGTAGGACCACTTTTTCTTTATTCTACTGAGTATTCTCAAAGTATTTGCAATCCCATTGTAGGTGATTTGCGGCTTGCTGTTACTCAAGGGAGTTTCAAAATGGACCCTTCAGTTATTTTAGGCATAGCTTTGTCAACACAAGTATTCGACATGCCGGCTTCCTTCTGAAATTCTTTTTTTTTTTGTTGTCGTTTTTTTGACTTGGGAAAGATAAAGTAAAGAGGCTGAAGTTTGTTCCCTACTGGGGTACAATCCCGACGTGACGTTAGCGAGTGGTGGCCGACTCTATTCCCCGCGCTCTGCTCCCTATCGCTCCCCCGGGGAGCCTGTGTGTGTGTGTGTGTGTGTGTGTGTGTGTGTGTGTGTGTGTGTGTGTGTGTGTGTGTGTGTGTGTGTGTGTGTGTGTGTGTGTGTGTGTGTGTGTGTGTGTGTGTGTGTGTGTGTGTCTCTCCGTCACTTCACAGGCTGACTGAAGCTACTATTGATTCTCCCCACACCCACGTCTGTCCGCTTTGCTCGGTAGTTTTTCTCCCCCTCACCTTGCCTCGCCGTTTCCAGAGCGCCCGCCACACTTGAGGGCTCTATTGCTCAGGCAGAAGAAACGGCTCCCAAAGTTGTCTGTCTGTCTGCCTCCCTCCCTCAATTCCCCACCCCCCTCCGCCGCTCAGCCGAGTTTACATTCGCAAGTGCCAGGCGAAATGCGTCTATTTTAAAGTGAGCCGTTTGCAATGTAGTCAAGTGCGTTGGAAGAGGGAACGTTCCGGCACGGCGCTGCTGAGTCGGACGGAGGCCATCAGCAGGCTAATGGAGACGACTGGTAGATTCAGTGCAGAGACCACACACTGTGGGGAAATGGCTCCCCACTTCTTTGTTGAACTTTCCGTGTCTCCGCTTATCTGTAAATCTCTGCTCTTGTTTTTTTTTTCTTTTTCTCGCACATCTATATTCCTTCTACCCACCCTCCCGTCATGCCCCCTCCCTACTCTCTCCCTGCATCTCTCTTGTCAGCTGGCAGTGTGCATGGGGACTCCCATCCTCACCCCGACATGGATCCATCAGGCCTGGGAAAGGAGAGATGATGTGTAAGTCCAAAGGCCACTCACATGTGCAGACACACACTCAGACTTGCACACAAATACTGTGTGTCTGGACGGGGAGCCACATTTTCCGTGCTGCTCCTGTTGTCTGACCTGCTCCATCCACCGCAAGCCCACTCCCTGCTGCCTCTTCTCCCCACCGGGCTGGTGATGTTGACTGCCGTTTCCTCCGTCCCTCCAGATCCTTCCATGCCGGGGAAGAGGAGTTCCGCACAGAGTTCAAGGTGCCACCGTTCCAAGACTGCGTCCTGAGTTTCCTGGGCTTCTCCGAGGAAGACAAGACTAACATGGAGGAGAGGACCCTCAAACACGGTGGGTGCCCTCTTTGTTTGGCTAATGTATGACACTCCTGTGCCCCTTCTGTTTCGAAAGAAAGTCTTTCACTTTTCGTCGCTACTCGTAAGATCCCTGTTGTTTTTCTTCTAGGAGTCTGGTATTGTGTTATTGCACAAAATAACAATCATGTTTTTGAAAGCGTTCCAACTAATTTTATAAGATCGTGTGCAGCATTGACAAAAAAATACTTTTATTGAAAATAGTCAAAACACGAGTTCAGCAAGGCCATTTTCATTTTCAATTCTCGGGATGTCTTTTGTTTTGCCTCTCCTCACATTACCGGCTAGAGCCTCGAAGAGAATCTGGGTGTGCGGTGTGTCGTTTCACGCCAGCCTCCTCCGGAGAACTAGTTGTTTTCGTCCTTGATAACCTATCCCCCCCCCCCCCCCCCGTCCTCCCGCACCTCTCCGTCGTGTATGAGTAATATGTGAGGATAAAAGCCTCTTTCTGTTCTGCCTCTGACTTTACCCCCCCGTCCCCTCTCTGTGTGTGCCTCTGCCTCTCAGGTGGCCGCTACCTGGAGGTGGGCAGCGAGCGGTGCACTCACATGGTGGTGGAGGAGAACTCTGTGAAGGAGCTGCCCTTTGCCCCCTCCAAGAGGCTCTACGTGGTCAAGCAGGAGGTAGGATCAATCAAACTCCTAATCTCAACCCCAACAGAGCCCCCCTTCCCCCGAACTTGTTTTCCTTTCTCTGGAGACACCCCTTTGTTGACACTGGTCAAATGCTGCCGAGTCAGGGGTTCCTGGGGAAAGACGTGGTGTTTACCGCCGTGTGACTCGGCCCGTTCAGACGCTCGCTCCACAAAGTCACGACTGGAGTCGGGGAAACGAAGTCGGACGCGACGTGAAACGACAGGGCCTGTCTTTTCAACCCGGGTGGCTGTGTAACATTGCGCCTAGCCGCTGAACGAGTGCGTCACGATGGGAACGGGTTAGAATCGCGGTCAGAGGAGACTTGAACCTCCCCTTATGCTTGTTCAGCTGGGCTTGACGACGGTATTGTCGCTCTGGACATGGCTCCTTTCTTCTCGCTCGGGCGCGCAGTCTAAAATCCACTCAAGGTAAGTATGGGTACCAAAGGCAAGCCACAGGCTCCCTGCCTGTCTTATTGAACAGCACAAGTGTTGGTTGTGGAGCGGCTGCTTTTAGGCGGTATTCATGCCCTCCTGACGCCCTGTTACGGGGCCGCCCCCTGACAGCGCTGTGCTGCGAGGGGGTGCTGCTCGACACCTTCCTCCTGAAGGCTATCCCATACGAGCGACGGCGCTCCGAAGGCTTCCTCCTCCTCCTCCTCCTCCTCCCTGAGCCTTAATCGATAGCCGCCTCCCCGTCCACTTGGTTGGGGGAAGGAAAGGATCAATGTTTTATTTTCCTTCCCCAGCAGCGGGGGCAATTTGACTAGAAGTGGTGAATGGAGTCACTCCAGCTAAAACTATTATCAATACGTGTGTGTGTGTGTGTGTCTCTCTTGTTTCCAGTGGTTCTGGGGCAGCATTCAGATGGACGCCAAGGCTGGAGAGTCCATGTACTTCTATGAAAGGGTGAGGAGGACGTAGTGCACACACACACACACACACATTCTAAATGATCTAATCAGGAAGTTCTTTTTTTGTGTGGGAGTCTTGAACCTGGACCCCAAAGTCTCTTTGCCCATCGTCATGATTAATAAATGCCACAGTTGATAATCAATCAAATCTCACTGTATGATGTACTATGCCAGTATTTAGGTTATAGTGACCTAACGAGACAAAGGGACGACTTGACGTTGTCGCCCCCCACTCCCATTCCAGAAAGACAGCCCGGCAATGAAGAAGGCCGTGTCCCTCCTCTCCCTCAACAACACGCCCAACAGCAACCGCAAGCGGCGGCGTCTGCGGGACACGCTGGCCCAGCTCACCAAGGAGACGGAGATCTCGCCCTTCCCCCCGCGCAAGAGGTCCTCGGCGGAGCACACGCTGTCCATGGGCTCCCTGCTGGACATCTCCAACACGCCCGACACTGGCAAGGCTCTGGCAGGTCTGTGGCACACACACACACACACACAAACCACACAAACCACACCCCGGCCATAAGAACATGGTCAAAGCGCTGCTGTGGGTGTATCTAAACTGTGTGGTCTGGGTAATTAAACAGCAGTCTTGACGAGGTTGCCTTTCCTAAGACCTGCGCGTGATCCGGTACTGACGTCATTAGGCCTTTACCGTGTAAATCAGTGAGACAATGGGTTTTGTTTTGTTAGGATTGGGGGATAGTGTGGCCTCTGTCGGGCCAGAGGTAGACTTTGAGTTTACATACAGACATAGATGGATGGATGCTGATGTCTGTGTGTTCCAGAGACCATTGTAGACAGCAGCAGACTTAGGAGCAGCAGCAGGATGAGGAGAGCCAGGGATAGGAGGAGTAGGACAGACAGGGAGAGGGCGTGGAGCCTCCAGTGTACTCTCCAGTGTACTAGCACCCCCCAGTCAGAGCCAGGCACCCCCAGGAACGACACCCCTGGACAGGCTCCGCTGACCCCGAGAAGCGGGCCCCTCAGCGCCCTCTCTTGCCCGCTCCCCCGGCGCCTCACCAGCTCCTACCAGCCGAGTCCTCTCACGTCCCAGCCCAGCCAGGGCCCTCCCTCCAGCGCAGAGCAGGGGCCTCCCTCCGGCGCAGAGCCCCAGGAGAAGCAGGGCCACCCCGCAGAGGAGGAGGCCTCCTGGACCATGGAGTCCTCCCAGGAGTCCCTGCACCCTGACAGAGCAGGTCACTGGTGAAGTAGAGATAAGCAGACAGATAGACTAGGATTCAACGGCACGTTCAAAGGTGCAGGTGAACTGGGGCTTTGTCTCATACTGCCTTCTTGTTCGAAAAAGAGAACGCTGTCAACGCAGCACAAGGCCCTTGATAAGTGCCTCTCTGACTGAAAATCTTACTTGGAACCAGCCTCTTAAGCTGTGAAATGACCAGCCAGACGAGATATTACTTGGTGCCGGAGCTTTTATGCGGCATAATTGGCGTTATTCACAGCAGACTTGTGTGTGTGTGTGTGTCTGTGTCTGTGTCTGTGTCCTTTCAGAGAACACCAGGCCGTCGAAGAGCTCCACGCCAGCAGTGGCCAAGCAGTCGGCGAGGTGGCAGGTCTCCAAGGAGCTGTACCAGACCGAGAGCAACTACGTGGACATCCTCACCACCGTGCTCCAGGTAGCTGTGTGGCTCTCTGTGTGTGTCTCATTTACACTTCCCCGACATCTCCTTCCAGCTTGGCTGGCTGATCGCCCCTGACAATCGAGTGTCAAACTGTGTGTGTGTGTGTGTGTGTGCGCGCGTGCACGCTTCTGTCCTCTGTGCTCCGCCTTATCAGGCGGTCCCAGCAGTGGCTCAGTCAGCTGACCAGTGAGGGAGAAAATGACCTGCCTGACCCGCTCTCCTCCAGAGTAGCCCTCTCTGCGGCTGCCTCTCCAGCCCTCTCCGTCTCCCCCCTCTGCTTTCTCTCCATTGATTCCTCCGCTCTCTCCAGGTCTTATCTCTCCCCTCCTTTTCGGACCATCTTTCCCTTAAGTCTTTGTCTGCCGCCTTCGTCCTGTTTGTCTGCACTATAAACCTCTTGGTCTCATCATTTTTTCTTCTCTTTTCGAGTCTTATTCTTTTTCCTCTTTATTTTGTTTTGCTCTTTGATCTTCCCTTCTCTCTCTGTTTTCTATGGCCCTTTTCTGCCAGGCTACAATCTCCTCCTTCACACACCCCGTGTGTGTCGTGCGATGCATAGCCCCTGTGTCTGAGGCCAAGCGCTCGACCGGGGAAGCCTGCCTCGAGGCTGCCTGAAATATTACTGCTATTCTTGGATGACCTCTCTTGGTCTGTGCGTAATGAAACAATACCATCGTGTGTGTGTGTGTGTGTGTGTGTGTGTGTGTGTGTGTGTGTGTGTGTGTGTGTGTGTGTGTGTGTGAGGCTACCACGTGCATAGTGTGTGTTTTGGTTTAGGGAGCACAGAGTGCCACTAAAGCCTGCATGTGTGCATTTGACTTTAGGGCTTTTCTTTCACGTCTGATGCGTGTCTGGGAGAGACTGATGTGTACCGTCTGTTCTTTTAGCTGTTCAAAGTTCCCCTGGAGAAAGAGGGTCAGGTGGGCGGACCTATCCTGGCTCAGGAGGAAATCAAAACCATATTTGGTAGCATCCCTGAGATCTACGACGTTCACACCAGGATAAAGGTACGTGTGGAGGGGAAGTACACAGGACTGCTTTAGAAATCCCCTCTTCAGGCCCAGAGAAGCCTGACTGGGGGACCTGGACCTGTTGGCCCTGGTCAGGCTGTGGCTGCTCTGGGTCTATGCATGAGGATGACCGTGTGTCGACTGTTCTGGCAGGCTGACTTGGAGGAGCTGGTGATGGACTGGTCTGAAGACAAGAGCGTCGGGGACATCATCCTCAAATACGTGAGCACAAACAGATTTCACTCCCCACACTGAATAGCCCTGGCTGGACCACGTAGCCACACCGTGGCCCTCGTTCTAACTGTGACCCTCTGACCTTTGCAGTCTAAAGAGCTGGTGAAGGCCTACCCTCCCTTTGTCAACTTCTTTGAGATGAGCAAAGAGACCATTGTGCGCTGCGAGAAGCAGAAGCCCCGTTTCCACGCCTTCCTCAAGGTGCGTGCTTCCCCGTGTCTGCCAGTAGAGGTCCTCCTCCTCCTCACCGTGTGTCTGGCCTGCCTTTATGACCCGTGTGCTTTGGCTCCTCCAGATCAACCAGTCCAAGCCGGAGTGCGGCAGACAGACGCTGGTGGAGCTGCTCATTCGCCCCGTCCAGAGACTGCCCAGTGTGGCCCTGCTGCTCAACGGTACCCCCCCCCCCCCCCACACACACACACACACACAGAGCCCGCATGCAAGGCACCATCAACCCGTGGCCAATGAATGGTTCAGCTTTTGCCTGATAGTGTTGTAAAATGTCTAATGTCCTAGTTCCTTCTCCTCCTCCCCCCCCGCTCTGTCTCCTGTGTTGTTCTAATAAAACCAGTGTCCTTAACTCCCCCCAGCACGCGTGCAGCCAGCGCTTTAATTAAACAAGCATCTCCTCCTCCTCCTCCTCCCGGCAGACATAAAGAAGCACACGCCAGACAACAGCCCCGACAAAATCACCCTGGAGAAGGCCATCGAGTCCCTCAAAGAAGTCATGACGTGAGTCCCGTCCGGTCTGGTAACACACACACACACAACACGCACACACACAACACGCACACACACAACACACACACACGCACCACACACACACAACACACACACATGCACACGCACCACAGAGGCAGTGTCGGCTGTGTTTAGGACAGGGGGCTGCTTTCTCAGGGTGCAGGTCTTTAGTGTTAGTGTGGATGCCCTTCATTCCCTCCTGGCTTCCTCTGTGTTAATAAATGGGATTGATGTAAGGTTCTTTTTATGACTGTGCTAGCCTGTGCACGGGGGGAACACTGGGTCATGTGGGTGCACTGTTTACGAGCACGGGGGTTATCGTTCTGAGTCTGAGTCCCTGTGTTTGTCCACGCAGGCACATCAACGAGGACAAGAGGAAGACGGAGGGACAGAAGCAGATCTTTGACGTGGTCTATGAGGTCGACGGCTGCCCTGTAAGTACGGCTGCTGGGGTTGGAGTGCGGCTTAAGCGCCGCTGGGGACTGGGTGTGTTGGTTTGTGCTATCTATCGCCAAGCTGTTTTCAAAGCAAATAGGAGCCTGGTTCGCCATCAGTGAGGTTTTCAAATCCCATTGAGAAATTAGCAGTTATTTCTTTGAGCTGTCTTCTTTTCATCGATTATTTATGAGTCGTTGGGATTCAGAAATGAATATCACAGTTTTGAAGCGAGAGACTGCTAGATTTAAGATGCCATCCAGCCAGAGTTGTTCCTTAGCAGGAAGGGGGGGTGTGAGGGAGGCAGCTCCCACCTTAATCCCTCCCCAAACAGGAACCACTTCTCACCTTGTTTCTCGGGGATACACTTAGTCACAGCTCGCTGCACACCCAGGATTTCAGCTCCGTGCCCTAGAGAGAGAGAGAGTGCACGTGTGTCTGCGATGCTGCGTTCCGCTGATCGTGTGCCCCTACCAACCCTCCCCTCCCCTCCCCAGGCCAACCTGCTGTCGTCCCACCGCAGCCTGGTGCACCGCGTGGAGACCATCGCCCTGGGAGAGCAGCCCTGCGACCGGGGCGAGCACGTCACCCTCTTCCTCTTCAACGACTGTCTGGAGGTAGGGCCAGCCGCCGCCGCCGGGCCACTGAGCACGGTGACCCGGA
>JAPMUY010004266.1:215000-297500 GCA_026901105.3 Galaxias olidus
CGCGCCCCCAACAGATTGACTGGGGGCAGAGCCACAGTGTGAATACCAATAAGTCTGGGCAAAGCACTGTGTGTGTGAGCAAGAGATTGTAGGAGCCCGCCCTCTCTCTCTCCTCTCAGCTCGTCTGCATTTGGACAGCCATGCAGAACGCCGTGCCGTATGATAGATCTTTTATTTCTCCCTTAACCAGGAGGATCTGATTCAGAGCAAAGACCCAGAGTCGCTCCAGGTAAACACCAAGGACATGGACAGCACTCTGAGCAAAGCCTCGCGCGCCATCAAGAAGACCTCAAAGAAGGTAAACCAAGGGTCTGCAGCCCGCTGTGCCCCCCACAGGCTCTGGGAGATCACATATTTCAATTGTATATCATTTTGACATATATACATGAAGACATGGCTTGGCCACACTGGCCCTGTGTGTATGGCCTATGTGTGTGGTGCAAGCACTCCCACATGTCCATTCAACAGCCTTTTCTCAGGCCTCTGCAGTCTGTTTTGCAGGCTTAACGACGTGTGTGTGTGTGTGTGTGTGTGTGTGTGTGTGTGTGTGTGTGTGTGTGTGTGTGTGTGTGTGTGTGTCCAGGTGACAAGGGCCTTCTCCTTCACCAAGACTCCCAAGCGTGTGCTCCAGCGGGCCTTCCTGGCCAGCAGCACCCCAGACGACAGAAGCCCCGGCCTGGCTTGCCAGCACATGAGCCACGCGGGCAGCAGCAGCACCCTGGCCGTGAGTACATTCAGACGCTCCCTTCCCCACCTTCACTGACCCATCACCCCCCCCCCCCCCTAAAAACATCATCATATGACCCCGCCGTTTCTCTTCAAAGTACTGGCTCTGGGGGGTCTATTTTGTTCTGTGTGGGATTGTCTTTTAAAAGGTCCTTGAGAGGGTACTTCAAATAATGCTTTCTCCAAATGGACATGTTTGGTTTGCCAGGTCAGGTCACTGTAGCCTGCCCACACACTCTCCTACCTTTTTATCAGAACTGTGTTCAACATCCGGCTGACTCGGGACAAGCAGGTCACAGGACAGGTCCATGGGTCAATGTTCTTTCACTTTAGCGGCGAGATGCTGAACCTATAACTGTTTGGCAATGGTGTGTTTCCTCCGCCTGTACATTTCAGACCTTTTTACATTTTTCAGCTGTTGACATTTTCTTTCTTGGACCCTTATGTCGGCCTTTGAATTGAGCAGTATTTCTCCATGTTCCAGTCTTTAGAAGTCTACTGTCTACCAACCAAGGCTATTTCTATGTGTCGATTTGGCCCCATTCCTTTTTATGAGAGAACATTGTGCTAAATATTTGAATGGAGCCGGGGCTACTTCAGAACTTGGCTATTAAGGAAGGGGTTTATAAAGTGCACCGGAGGAGTGGAGGGGGTGGGGGTTAAGATTGTTACGGCTCCTTCCTTCCCCAAATCGCTTTCTCTCCCTCTTTCCGTCTCCTAGAGCGACAGACTACATGTATTGTAGGTTTATAAAGTGTTTTTCTACATAGGAATATATTATCTCGACTCCTCCGCTCTGTGTGTTGTCCTGAAACTGAACTTTTTCTCCTGCCTCTCTCGGCCTGTAGATGTTGACCTGTTGCTCTAGGCCCAGCCTTGTTTACCTGGTTGCCTTTCTCTCTTCCCTGTAGAAGCTCGCCTTTCCTCCTCTAGATGTTTACCTGTCTGTCTCTACTCTCCTCTAGATGTTTACCTGTCTGTCTATTCTCCTCTAGATGTTTACCTGTCTGTCTCTATTCTCCTCTAGATGTTTACCTGTCTGTCTGTATTCTCCTCTAGATGTTTACCTGTCTGTCCATTCTCCTCTAGATGTTTACCTGTCTGTCTATTCTCCTCTAGATGTTTACCTGTCTGTCTGTATTCTCCTCTAGACGTCTACCTGTCTGTCTCTATTCTCCTCTAGATGTTTACCTGTCTGTCCATTCTCCTCTAGATGTTTACCTGTCTGTCTATTCTCCTCTAGATGTTTACCTGTCTGTCTATTCTCCTCTAGATGTTTACCTGTCTGTCTGTCCATTCTCCTCTAGATGTTTACCTGTCTGTCTATTCTCCTCTAGATGTTTACCTGTCTGTCTGTATTCTCCTCTAGATGTTTACCACCCAGATGGGCCGCTCCATTTCCACCTTCAGTCTAAGTTCTTCTGCAAAGAGCAGTGCTTCGGTGCAGAGGTCTAACTCCATGGACAACCCCCCTGTCCGGCCCCGCATTCCTATCTGTATCCGCTCCCCAGACCTAGAGCCCCTATCCAGCCCCAGCAGCAACCCCAGCCTCAGCCCTAGTACCGCAGGCTGCAGGGCTACGTCCAGCCTCGCTGCTTCCCCTGCCCCCACTGCCACGCTGAGCTCCAGAGCCCTAGGCAGCCATACCTCCGCTCATTCCCCACTCCATGCCCAGCACAGCCCCTGTTCCTCCAGCCACCCGTCTCCGCTGGGGCTGCCCCAGCAGCCGAGGACGCCGCTTCTCAAGAAGTTCCCTCCCGGGGCTTGTAGGGACCTCCTTGGCCCCTCGGACCCCCGCAAGCCCAGCCTGCCCAATCCCCGCAAGGAGACCCTGCTGTAGGGCTCCACCTCAGCCCGGCCCCGCAGTCCAACGTGAGCATCGCCCATGCTGTGGCCTGGTTCCAAATCAACCCCTTACACCCGACGTCCTCAGCCCCAGGCGCCCCAGCCGGCCCACTGAGCTCTGTAGGAGTGAACGTGAAGGAGGGTGGTGCTGAGGGGGTGCTTTGGGACAGGCCCTGTAGTTCTCTCTCTAACTCGCTAAGAGGTGGTGGTGGTGGTGGTGGCTGGGTATTCACAGGGTGCACTGCTGTAGCTGGTGGCCCCTGCACTCAGTGTCTAACTTGCACTAAAGAAGGGTGGGGGTGCACGTTTTTTGTGTGTTGTATTGTGTGTCGTAAGCTGAATTCCCCGCGGTGTTCATCCCATTGCCTGCGCTATCCGTCTTTATAGAGTCTCGAGCCGATAATAGGATTAAAAACGGGGATAGCAGGAAGAGAAGCCGCGGTTCTCTTTTGTCTCCGGACCGTTGTCCCCTTCCCATGCTCCCTCCCTCGGGCTGTGGTGCGGATCAGCCCGGTGTGTCTCCGTGTCCCTTTCTGCTCTCCGACGGCCGGCTGGGCTTTGGCCCACCTCGGCCTCTCTTCGGGGGGACTCAGCGTGCCGCATCAAAGGACTGACGCTGAGGATGGCCCCCGGCAGCGTGACGGAGCAGACTCTCTGGCCTGGCGTTTGAACGCCACCCCGGGTTCACTGTCTAGCAGGAGTTTGGGACGACGGCGGTTTTGAGCCGGCACAGGCCTGTCCGTGTGAAGGGCCCTCTGGTATGATTGATGCCCCGGGGAGCCATAGACCACCACGGTGACAGTGATGTGATCATCCCCTCGCTAATTTGATCCAATAAAAGCAACATCTGTGTGCAGTAGTGCCAGGCTTCCAGTGCGGAGGGGAGGAGGGGGGGAAATACCACCGCGGGGCCTCGGGCTGTATATCACTGGGCGCCTGCCTAGGCCTGGCACCAGGTGCGTGCGTGTGGGGGTGGGGGTGGGTGGGGGCGTTGTTACTGGAGCTGAGAAACGAGATGCTCGCTTCTGCGGTGGTTTTTGTTCAGACACGAAAATATGAGTGTTGGTTAGAACGCGGATCTAATTATGGCGGGCTCCTAATGAGGGTTAGGTATACTTGCCATTAAACCGGAGCGCGCCCCCGCCCCCCCCCCCTGTTATTGAGCCCACCTTGGTGTTCGTCCTCTGCCGCAGCCAGTGTGTGTGTGATCAAGGCCTCCATTCAGAAGCGCCTCTTTCAACAGTGGCATCAGGAGGGCCGGAGAACAGAGGGAGGGAGGGGAGCGGAGGAGGCTCAGCCTCTCGCTGCCTTTGGAACAGGAATTGTGAGTGGATTTCTCTGTAAATAAGCCAGTCAGGAAGGCAGAGGGATGTGGATGTGGAGGACGCGCCGCGGCTCGGGTGGGGAAGAGGCGGAGAGGCATCGTAAGCCCGCTGCCTGTTATCTGAGCCGGCTAAATAAAGCCCCTCTGGAGCACACTAAACGACCTTGTACGAGTTGTAGCGCGCACAGCTGCCATTAGAAAGTCATGTGGTGGCACGGGCCTTTGAAAGGGGTGGTTGGTTAAGGACAGACGGGCACCTTGGCCGTCGAACCACATACTTATATACTATACACTGTACCCTCAATGAGTATATACTGAAACCAAAATCTAGTACAATACTCTTTTACAACGTTTCGCTTAAATATGTTAGTATGTTAAGGATGCATAGTAGGTGACTCCGAACACAACCAATGTCTGCCTAAGGCTGATATCCAGTCCTACAGTACTGTTCTTTACTGTAGTGCCCCTACTCGATTTAACCCTCACACTTTAGGAGCTTGGCCTTGTAACATGTTTAACAGAACTACTCTTACCCTTGTCTCTCTCTCTCTCTCTGTGCATCTCTCTCTTTCTTCAGGCCCACCACTCTCCCTCCATGGTCAACCTGTCGTCCATGTTTGAGAGGAAGTACCACACGTTCAGCCGGTCTACCACCCACCTGTTCTAACCCTACTGGGAGCGAGAGAACTGCCAAATGCCAGGGCACGTTCCAGGTCACCCCCAGCAGGGCAGCACGACCTACAGAGACGTACCAGCTCGTGTGAGCTACAGTCGGCCACCACATCTCCAACACCTTAGCTTAGCGGCAGCCTTAGATGTCAGTGTGTTAATCCGTTAATTGACTGACCGGGCAGCCACACCTTGGAGCAGTCTGATGAAAACTCTTACAAATACTTTGATATATGTTTCACGTGAGTCTTTAGCATATTAGACTATGCAGTTTAAAACCTGGTGGCGGGTGGTCTTGACTACAACCATCCTTCTTATAGATGGACAATTCTCATAATAATAAATGCATGAGTGCATCACTGTATAGCTAACTGCCAACTCAACTGCAATGGTACTGCACATAGCTGGGGCTCGTAAGTGTTTGGAGGTTTTTGCAGGAAACCTTCAGTTTTTGATATGAAGGATGCTTTCTAGTGTATTTACTACTTAACATTGTTACGAGTCTCCTGTGCCCCTGTGGGCACTAGAGCTAATCTGAGTAACAGTAACATATATTTAGATAATGGTATTTGGGTGCACACTGACATATTTTATTTAGTATAGTTGTAGAGGGGTCTTTTTGTCTCTTAGTCTTCAAAATATTATTAACCAATGAAAGTATTTTCTTTGTCTAGAAACATGCTAGTTTGTTTCAGTTACTCCACACTTGTCGTCCAGCTTTTATAAAGCTCCATTCACGTTTGATACAAGTGATCAGGATTATGGGAATTAAATCAAATAAGACACGTAAAGCTTTTTCCTATTATGTCTGTTTGCTCCGTTTTTTTTAATAATTTGTTTAAGTGGTTTACAGATTATCTTTCTAAGAAGGGATTTAGCAGCACAGTACGTATTTATTCTTCAAATATTGTTCTATTAATACTCTGGAGTCTCTCTCTTCCCCCTCCTTCTCCTGATATATATGTACACTTTTGCTATTCCTTTTTGTCTGTCCTACCTTTTCGTTGTTCTTAATAGTTTTTCCTGGCCTAATCGTCTTGAACTAACTACACATTTATCCAATGCACTTACACAGCCTGTCTGATCCTCAGGTAAATGTTTGTTATTCTAATGCCAAATTCTGTTAGATGCTGTCATAACTTGATTGAGAAAAAAAAACAAAATGGGTTCTTCCCTTTTGAAACACAAGCAGAATGATATACCATGTGACTTAATTGGGTTTCTTTTGTTTTATTTTACCTTGTTTTATTTTACCCATATTTTAATAAAACTCCAACATAAAACATTTTTACTGCCTCTGTTTTTCATCCCACAAAGCATAGATCATTGACAAGCGTGTCCAGTCATACGTTTCAGAAACTGGCCAAATTCACAAAGGGTGCATGCATGTAATCTTTGTTCTCCATTTGATTGATAATTTGTGCACATAATAGAGGAAAGTGTATTAAATCGTCAATGCATATCCACTAGATCAAAACATGTTTTTTTTTTTTTTTACCATAAAGCCATTGGATGTTGTGTACCCATTGTCTTATCAACACAAGCTCCAAGCCTTCTTGTGTCATATCCAAAGTTTAGTTATTGATCCCTTTATGTGTGTTTTGAAATTCTCTTAGGACAAATGACGGGATTAATATTTATGTAATACACCTGTAGTAAATTCGATGTGCATTACATTATAAACTGCAAATAGTATATGCATTCACTGGTTGGGGAGTAGAGAACTACATGTAATTAAACTAGCAGTTTAACTTCATTTTTCAGAAACTTGCTGGTAGTTCAACTCAAGTTTTTTTTCAGTTTTGTGCCATTTTTTGTGTGGTTAACTGCTGAAACTACAAACAAGTGTGGCCCATAAAACGAAAGGAATGTAGTTCTTTATTTTGCCATTGCTTTGCTGTAATGTGCTTCTTTATTTCATCCTGTCTGCTTTGATGACCAGTGTTGGGGAGTATAGTGAAATGCATGTAATTAAACTAAACTGGTAGTTTTCTAAATAGTTTTAGTTGACTACATTTCGGTTAGCTTTGCTGTAGTTCAACTTCTTCCAGTGAAGTAATTTGTAACTCGCTAAACTGCTTTCAAAGTCGCTTCAAACAAATTACAAAGTACTTTTCCCAGCACGACATACATGGTACATACAGATAGGCAGGTTTGGGGATTAACGGAACACATGTCACACTCTTACGTAATTCAAATACAACAAATAATGAATTGCAGAAAACAAAAGACAAATGACAAACTTAAAAAAAAATAGCCTGCTGTGATAACTTGCCGGACTACATACATTAAGCAAAAATAGCTTGTCTATTTATTTATTTTTAATCCAGAAGTGATGGAAAGTATTTAGATCACGTTACTGAGATTTAGTAATCCTTTTACATTACAAATTACAAATTAAAGGAGGTAAACCGTAATCTATAGCAGCATACATTTTCAAAGTAGTCCTCCCAACCCTGCAGATAGGTAAAACTGGAAAGAATGAATAAACTCCAGGAAAATATGTAGCTACAGATTTAGATTGATAATCGCCTATGTATACTCTTAGCTATTCTCGCTATAAAATGAATATTGGTAATTCATATCTTCCGGTTATTGATGAGTTTGCAATTCATGTTTTTTGTTTGTGGTGTCTTTGTAATGTGTTAGACAAGAATCTGTAGTCCTGATTGTGTTACATTAGAAAACAGGATGTAGACCTACTCATCCTTTCATTAATATTGATACATTTCAAAACATGTTTACAATTTCATGGTTTCGTTATTGTTGGACCTTCATTGAAACAGAAAATCGTTGTCAGGTTACAGAGAAATTGCAGGGAACTGTGGCCAACTTCCTGAAACTGCAGAAGTGTAACGGGGCTGTTGCGTAAGAATCTGACCACTCAGACCTCAAGGGCTCATCATGGCTTACTATAAGCAAAATAAACACGTTTTCCTTCACTTCACTACTCCACAATTGGAGAACTACAAAAAACTCCTTACTTACACGTCTTACGCACACTTACTCACACATAGCCTACCAATAATTTACATGATGTCCTTTTCACTCCATCATTTTTAACATTCATTGCTGTCACAACCATAGATAACTCACTCTGTTGTCTTTCAAATAGTTTGCTTTTAATAAAATAAGTTTAGGTATTCATGTCAGGTTTGTGGAAAATAGTGACTGTGTCATTCCTCCTTACATCCTGTGTTTGTTCAAAGGCCTTGGTGATAAGCGTTCCGTCTCCTGCACGGCGAGTCAGTCAATGAAGCTAGCGAACGACAGAGCACAGCGTAGCAGTCCAGCCCTGAGGCGGAAAGACACTGGGGAATACCAGCTCTGGAAAGGCACCCCACCACTGAGGACGCTCTCTTTTCATATTTGCCTTTGCCTCAACTTCAAAGCAGATCTGTCAGGCCGTTTAGGGGTGAACCGTGAGAGGGGACATAACTGTCTAAAAAAAAGGGCATGGAGCTGGTGGTAAAGTAGGGTGTTGATTGTTGACTCCAAGGCGAGGTAATTCGCATTGCAACTAGGGTTTTGAACAGGGTTGAGCAGAGTTAGAGCCTATATAGCCACCTTAACTACAGACAGATAACAAGTAACAACAATAACAAGATCTACCTGATGCTTTAAGGGTTAGATCAACTTTTCAGGAAATAACATGTTCCTTCCTACTTACCCCTAGTCAGACAAGATGGTTGATATCAATGTTATCTCCTTGCATATGTCCAATAATGAGTTATTTAGTAAGCTTTGGAGTTTTTCTAAGGTATATTTTGTTACTTGACAGAGCCATGCTAGCCGGTACTACCGTCTGGCAGCCATTGTTGCTAAGCTTGGCTACGTTTCTACATACTTAATTGTACCTTAATAACTGATTATTGGACATATAGCCATAACATTGATATCAATCATCTCGTCTGACTATGGATAAGTAAGGAACATATCAAGATTATTTCCCAAAAAGTTGAACTATCCCTTTAACTTTGTAGTCAGTGCATAAAGGGACACGGAAAACTAATGTTGAGTTGAAGACGGGATTCAAACATCCTTTGAAGCTGATCCCAAATAAAAGATTATCCTTCTACAATGCCACATCCTAACTTTTTCAAAAGCCAATTAAAAAGTGAATACTACGGACTAGTAGCCTATTTGTTTTTCAGGATGATGTTTTTCAACCTTTTTTGGTCAGGCCTGAAACATGGTCAGCAATGGTTTTTCATTTTGCTTGCCTACAGACACGTGTCAGGTACTTGGTGTGATGTATGTCACGCTATGTGAGACAACCATAAAACCCACTTGCCTGGTCTGACATCAATGAAGGGATATTTTACAGTGCCAGCTGCCAGGTTTCTCTAAGGACCGCGAGAGTATTGTCAGTCTGTCTCACTAACGAGTCCTAGATAAATTGGCTGAGATGAGAACTTAATTAGGATCCCCAACAGTCTTGCTTGCCTCTTTTACACTGTTCTGTGGTTGGATTGGTTTTGACTCAAGAAAACATTCTGAAATTCTGACGGTTACAGTAATTGCGGAGGGTGAAGTTCGGTGGTAATAAGGGTTGCCAGGTCAGAGAAACATTCGTAAATTCTCCCTACAGAAGCCAAACACTAGCTTTAAATTGGAGCTTCTACATTGAGGTTGTACGGTTATTTATTTACTCTGTTTACGCCTTGCTTTGAGCCTCAGCATTACGAGAGGGAAAGGTGCAGTGCCCAGGATACTGGCTGTTCTGGGTAGAATATTCTGTGCCCTGGATACTGGTTGTTCTGGGCAGAATGTTCTGTACCCTGGATACTGGCTATTCTGGGTAGAATGTGGAGATGCACTGGTAAAGAAACCACTGGGGGGCTGGTGTCAGTGGTTTATGAGTCCATCACACCTTGATGCTCACCACCAGAACACCTGGAGCATTAAAGCGAAAGGACTACGATTGGTCAATGTTTTTTTTATACTGCATTGAATCATTTATTATTTGCAGCAAACCACTGTCAAATATATATTATAACCATTGTCAAATAATATTGTTGAGACATGCTGAATTGACCTAGTGTGAGTGTTACATTCTATCAACCGTTTTTTATTACTTCCTATCACTTGGCTTATGTGTACGCAACGGAAATAGTGCAATTCCAGTGGTTATTACACGGACAGATGGTAGGTGTTAAGTACTGTGCTATCTTTGAGGTATAAGATTAAAGAGATTTACATTAATATAGCACAATTCGGCGGAAATTGGTACATGGCAACCCTGGAGATAAGTGGCTCTCTGAAATCCATTCCAACAGTGTGTACAGTGAGAGGGAAAGATGTTAATGTACGTTGTCAGATCGATGCATCAAATGAAGAACAATGGAGGTATAGCACCAAGGTTTCCCAGCTCTGATGGGCCTCTATCAGGTAAAAAGGATTATTGACTTTCCACTAAGCCATGAGTTTACTTAGAAGAGACCAACATCAAAGGCAATGAGAAGACAAGGTTATTTACATGTTTTAACATAGTAATGACGGGCGAGGGTATTTCATTTCCGCTCCATTTCTGTAGCTGCGCTGTTCCAATAGATATATATTGTGTGTGTGTGTGTGTGTGTGTGTGTTCTCTGTCCTTGTGTGTCGTTCTGTCTTGACTCACCACTTAGTGAGCTGAAAACCAACTCGCTCCTCTCCAAAAGTTAATCTACATACACTTTGTTCCCTTCTGCAACTACTTAAATTGAAGAGGGAACGCAAATTCGTATTTTATGCTTTTTAAAAACATGCTAATCTATAGAGTCCATTAATTGAGCAATCAGACCTCTTCTTGCACATGCACTACAGTAAGGTGCATGCTTTGCCTTCTAATACGAAGGCAGGAATTGCTTTTCCCTTCAGGTGACACATTATTCAATGTTGAGCGAACAGATGTCTATTTACATAAGCTAAGTGTGTGAACTGAGCAAACCCATGCTGTGTAAACCTGAGTCTTGTAGGGGGTATTACACTGCAATAGGATGTTTCATAGGCTTCTCGACCTGGGGATTCTTAGTGTTGCTTTTGATGCCTAGATGTTGTACAACAGAGAATCTATATTTAAGGGAAGGGGGACTTTTTTATACGGGCGTTATCATGTCGCTAGGTGAAGCAACAAACACCATGTTTGTATGTGGTCAGCGGGAGTATAACCGGAGTTTGATCTCCAATTTATCCCTTTTCTTCATTTATTTTTTAGCAACCACATTATAGGCTCCTTACATTTCTATAGACGTTGCGTAATCCACAATAGACTGCAGACAACAGGATACTATTTTAAATGTGATAGGATACTTCAAACACACCCTCCCACCCTCTCACTGCTAACCGCTGAAGGCCTAGAGGGCAAACCACTCAGTAGAGGGAGGGGCTGCTGGTGAAAGGACAGTGGCGTTGGATTAATGGACTTGTTACTGGCCGGCTGCATCACCACCCATCAAATCCCTGCTCCAGTGCATGTATTCAAAAGAAAATCGTGTTCCTGTTTACTACAAGGCCAAGAAACAAACGTGCCGTCTCCAAGAGTACAGTTTTGTCATATTCTTGTTTGAAGAGTGTTGCAACACAGACTTAATAACCTGGACCTAAACCTTTCCCTCTGTTTTTCTCTCTTTTATGTGTCTGCGTCTGCCTTAGTCTCATTAGCATGCTGTAGCCTCCTTATTGGAACATAGACATGCTAATACCTTATTGATGATGTAATCCTGAAGAGGCCTCACCTTGCATCTCATTGAAGATCTTACCTTCCCGCAGGGGATCAAAGAGACTGTGTGTGTGTGTGTGTTTGTGCTTGCGTGTGTTGATTGGCTAGACATGGAGGTGTTGACCAGAATATGTGCAGGAAGAGAGAGAAGAGAGTGACAGGGAACTATAGCATTAGAACAAAAACACAACATGCTGCGAATGTGCCTCCTGGTTCCCCAAAGCAAACTGGGCAGCTTTAGAGAAAGACAGTGTGTCTCTCTCTCTCTCTCTCTCTCTCTCTCTCTCTCTGACTTTGTGAAAAGCCTTCGTCATACACCTAATTCGATAATTGTGGACATGAGCTGGCGCCGAGGATGGCAAAAGTAGACAAAAGAGGAGCTTATCACCCGCAAGAACTGCTCCCGTGTGGAAATCAGAACGCCTGACAAACACCGACACACAATATAACCCAGGTGGGTTGTTGTCTAAATAAAGACTCTTTCCCTGAGTTGGAGTAGCGCGTGGTAAGAGATCAGTGAACAGCCTAGGCTACCTGAGCCATGAATATTTGATTTGCGCCTATTGTTCAGGGAAATATTCATGAACCCAGCCCATTGAATGCAAGTCCCAGGTTCCCTTTACTTCTCTTCCATTCTCTTCCTCTCTATTCCTCTCTCCCCATTTTTTTCTCTACTCCTCTGTTCTCTCTCTTCTTTCCCGTTTGCTTACATCTGTATTGGCTGCTGCCACTCTCTCCTTCAGTAATTGCCTCTCCCCAAATCCTCCATACGCGATTGAAGGGCTTCGGGGTGTGCTTTTGTGTACCAAAGAGACTGACTGTCCACAAATGACTTTGGAGAGTGTTCATTGTTTGGAAGGTGATAAGGCGAGAGCAGTTCTGCGGGCGGCAGACGAGGAGATATGCAGATGGCTTCTTTCCCATAGAACTGCTGGCCTTAGGAAAGCCTTCGGAAGGGCCGCATTAAAGCAGCTGCACCGGAGGCCCGCTCCGTTTATCCCACGGCCATCCAGGAAGCCGCGAATGTCCTCGCCACCAGTCGTCTCTTCATACTGTCCAAGCCCTAACCCTGGATGATGAGCTTTACCTTAAGCCTTGTCTTTGATCCGTGAGAGAGGAGCAGGGGGCTGACGCGACGCCTGGGCTCCCAGGGCTAATTGAAGCCTTGCTCGGTGTCAACGCCTGCTCCGGGTAGCTTGAGAGAGCCGGCTACAAATATAAACCTTTCGTACCTTTTAACTAACATCCCCTCTCTTCAAGCTATTTTAAAGGAGCCGAGGAGAGTCAAAAGGATCTTTTTATAGCCAAGCTGAGTTGACAGTGCCGGCGCAGTAGGAGACAATTCAAATTACCATCACCACCTCCTGGGCTTTCAACTGAGCTAACAGGAGCCCAAGACAACTCTGCTATTTTTCACCCCAAAGTTGTCTTCAAAGATGTTCCTAGGCATTGTAGGTTTCAAACCTGTTTAAGGAACTCTGGAACAGCCTAACAGACACCCGACTGCTCGCCTTTTTTTTTTGTGTTGAGAAATATTTTTTGGAGTATAATTTGACTTTTTTTTCTGTCTGTCTGGCTGGCATAGCTTAGAATAGCGTGCCGGAACAAGCAGGTTCAATGGTTCAACTGCAAAGAGAGGAAAAGACACAGAGATAGAGGTTGGTAACAACCGTGTAATTGTTGACTCTTTTATCCGTTAGCAATGCTGCAGTGTTTTATAGTGTGTGTGTGTGTGTGTGGGGTCTTCAGAGAAGCCTCCAAAAGGCCAGTGCTGTGAGGGCGCTTTAATGGAGACGTAACTCAGTGTCTGAGAGAACGTACGTTGCCACCCTGTTGAAACATAAGCGCCATAGAACTACTCTGGGCTGCCATTGTTTTCCAATCCGTATGGGAAGGATTGTGGATTGTCTTCATGTTAGGACAGTATAGTCTTATTGTTTAAAAAAAAAAACACTCCTTATCCAATGCACTGAATTAGAAGGCCAATTTGCACTTTTAACTGGAGACAAGAAATATAAACATTGTATTTTTGTTTTGTCCCCATATTTTTTATTCCAGAAACTGTGTGTGTGTGTGTGTGTGTGTGTGTGTGTGTGAGCGAGACAGTGTCTCCTCAGCAGATTGAAAGGAGGCTCAAAGCCAAACATCTCAATGTCAAAGGTAATCCCTCGGGTCTCAGCCTCGCTGCCTCAAGGTGGATCACATAGTGTCAGCGCCTTCTGGTGTTCTCTCTCTTTCTCTTTCTCTCTCTCCCCCCCCCCCCCCACCCCCACTCTCTATCTCTCTCTCTCACCCACGCGCATACAATTTATTGTGTCATGCTTTGCATTTTCTCCTATCAAATTCCAGGCAACACATTGTCGTTCTCAGGAGCGGAATAAAATACAAACTGTTTTGTTGTTTTTGGTGTGTGTGTGTGTGTGTGTGTGTGTGTGTGTGTGTGTGTGCGTGCGTGCGTGCGTGCGTGCGTGCGTGTAAGACAGGGAGCTGCTGATGTCGGGCAGAGATCACAGGGCCTTTCCACAGCCGTCGGAGGCTCGGAGCAGCAACATGGCAGACGGGCTGTTTGCCCCCCCCCCCTCTCCTCTCCTCTCTCTCTCTCTCTCTCTGAGTCCTTCCACAGTGCCCAGCCAAACAGCTCACTCCGCCATCCGCCCGCCCCCCCTGCGATGATTGCTCTCTTTCTGTCATCTCGGAGCACACACACATGTACACACAAACCAAAAACAAAGACCACGGGCCAAGGCGGGCTGCATCTCCTCTGACAGCTGTTTGTCGGGGAAATCGGAGGTCTTCCCAGTGCGTCCTGAGCAGCCCTGCCCGCCAGTCACCATCCTGAGTCGGAATGAGTGGCTCGCGCTCCGCCTCTCTGCCCCCTCCTTTCTTCTTTCCATGCAAACCTTCCTCAGCCACTGAAATGACAGGGTGCACTCTGGGACCCCCGGGGGCTGGTGGAGTGGTGGTCGGGGAAGTGTGTGTGTGTGTGTGTGTGTGGGGGGGCTTTCTGGGATCGCCATGGAACCACCCCTGGTGTTTTGTTTTCAAACAGCTTTTATCCTTCTCCCTCATCCTCCTTTGTCATGCCAAGTCTGCCCCCGTCTGGATCACTACCGCCGGGGGAATTGTCCCAAAGTTATAAGGACAATTTGCTTGTGTTCTCTGAGTCCTGACAAAGATTCCAGCTTCTATGAAATATTATAATTTTGGTACAGTCTAATTTGTCTATCAAACCGGGGGAGATACAAAGAGCAAGCAGACTATGATTGACAGATGGGAATTTCCCGGGAACAATTTACATATAAAGTTGAAATTGATTGAGACATCTGAAAAAAAAAACTGATGTTTGTTTTTTCTGTTTTTCTGCCAAATACATTTCCAATGTGCTTTCAGTGAATCTTTACTCCTTCTGGACATAGGAGTGTAATCTATTAGTGTGTGTGTGTGTGTGTGTGTGTGTGTGTGTGTGTAAATATTGGCAATGAGAGACCGACTTGCAACAGGGATTATAGACTTTCAACGCTATAGGATAATAAAACGTGTTGAAAATGCCTCTGAAAACGCTTCTGTGAAACATGCTGTTTTGTGCGCTGTGAATGCGGATGCACGCACTTTCGCTGGCAGATATCTCGCCTCAGCCCTTAATGCGTTCATTAATTAAACATGAGGTACGAGGATTATGATAATTGTTTACCAATTGGAAACCACCTTGGGCACAATTCATCTTTGAAAGATGCCAATACAGTAACATGCCACAGCAAGCCAGCTCCCTCTTGCCACTCAATAAAATGTCACTAATTTATTCAACAGTGAAATGAATGCGTGCCTATACTGCTGATCGCTACATTGCTCACGTCTACTGAGGTGTCAGCTGCCTCCCAAAGGTATAGGCTAGCCCCCCATGCAAACGGAGGACGAGAGAGAGGGGGATGGAGAGGAAGGGCTCTAAAGGACCACTGTTAATTAAGGAAAGCGAGATTTGGCCTCTCTAAAAAAGGCAATAGTTGAAAGAAAGATGGACACAGTCTTACCAGTAGTTAAGAGAAAGGAAGAGAGAGATATACGCAGAGAGGGCAACGGGAAAGTAATTTACTGAAACCTATGGAAAGAGCAGTATGTGTGTGTGTATGTGTAAGTGTGTGTGTGTGTGTAACATACATATACTGAGTGATGCTGTATCTTAAGTAGGTACAGAAATCACAGACCCTTCAGCTGAAAGAGGAGGAGGGGGGGGTAGAGTGAGAGTGAGAGAGAGAGAGAGAGAGAGAGAGAGAGAGAGAGAGAGAGAGAGAGAGGGAAGGAGAACAATCGAGGGACAGGACTCCAGGCTGTCGATATGGCAGCGCGTGGCATGTGATTGGCTACCCCAGGGGAGCCCCGCTTGCTGACTGGCCCATGGTCGTCTGCTCGGTCGATGGCAGCGCGGTGGCCATGTTTTGACTGGTGAAGAGTGTGCCCGCGCGTGTGCTGGAGTAACAGGGGGGCTTCTCACACACCTCTGAAATACATCGATCGGCGGAACCATCCAAATGGCTTGCCGAGCTGCCTGTGCCGCACACACACACACACACACACACACACACGGGCAATCGTCATACACTCAAAGTGTCTATGCGGCCATTTTGAGCCGACTCAGGGAAACTAGGTAGAGGATTTTTGTTTTATCTGTATTCTTTGTCCCCTGGGCATTTGATTGGTCGATGGGAGAGGGGTTCTAGGTAAATTAAGTGTTTGCATTTCCTGGTTTGCTAAACACACATGATGATCTAAGGCTTTTGATTTGCTGTGCAGCAGCCTGCAGCCCACCGTAGAGAAAAATGCAGTGCATACATTATAATGATAATCAAAAGACAACATAGTTTAGTTGTGTGTGTGTGTGTGTGTGTGTGTGTGCGTGCGCGCGTGCATGCGTATGTGAGGGTATATGTTTGGTAACTCTCATTAAGACGCCTCACATAAGAAATAGCACAAATAAGCAAATTCAAAGATCTCTGGAAGCATAAACTTAACACACAAGAATGCACATACACATGCCAAAGCACACTGGCTAGGTCTTTCATCAGTGGAGGGTATTATTGGAGAGACACTGAACCTAAACAAGTGAGCAAAGAACCAGCTAGAGAGAGAAGAGAGAAAAGGGGAGAGAGGGGGATCAGGATAGAAAGTGGATAAAAAGGGAGGGAGGGAGAGAGAGAGAGAGAGAGAGAGAGAGGGTGGAAATTCAGGGGAGCAGAAGACCCTAAATCAGACAGAGAGGCAAGGCTGCAGAGAGTCCATTTATTTCTGCCAGCCTAGAGTTATGGGCCGCACGAGACAGAGAGGGATAGAGGGTGAGAGAGAGAGAGAGAGAGAGAGAGAGAGAGAGAAGAGAGAGAGAGAGAGAGAGAGAGAGAGAGAGAGAGAGAGAGAGAGAGAGAGAGAGAGAGAGAGAGAGAGAGAGACAAGAAGAAGAGAGACAGGGAGAGCAAGAGAAAAAGGGGGGGAGAAGGAGAGAGAGGGGGGGGGAGATACGGAGAGAGAGAGAGATAGGGGGAGAGAGCGAGAAGGAGAGAGAGAGATAGGGGGAGAGAGAGAGAGAAGGAGAGAGAGGGATGGAGGGGAATGGGGCGGTAAGCTGGTTAGGCTGGGTCTATTGGACAGATGGAGTGGTTCAGAGACGGGCTGAGGAATGGAGGGACGGGAAGAATAAGGTGAGGACGAAAAGGAGACGCTGTTTGATTTATCCCCGAGGACGACAGGATTTTATGAGGGGGGGGGGGGGTTTAAGTCCGGGCGCCATTCCCGGAGGCGCGGGAATCCTCCATTGAGCCCCGCACACAATGCCCGGCGAGGTTTCCTGAGGTAACAGCGGACCAGAGAGCTGCCGTACCTGTCTGAGAACGCCGGGGAGCGAGCCCAGCCGAGGCAGCCTGGTGAACAGCAGCAAGCTCCCGCGCCTCTGCACAGTAACCCGGAACAGCGGCGTCCCGAGCAGGCTTCTGTTTTACTGCCTGTCGTCAAAGTGTCCAGCTGAAGGTGACTGCGACACTTTTTCGGATGGCACCCTCAAAATGTCTTTGGACCCAAGTCATGTGAACTTAGGTGGGGGGGGCATAAAAGGTGACTATTTATGGCACGTGGGTCCAACAAAGATGTACGCTTTGAAATACCTGTACACAAGATCATGGTCCACATTTTAGCGTTTGGCCTTTTATGTACGTATGCCCCAAAAATATTGTCTCAGCATTACAAACGTATAACATTGCATTTTTCTAAAAAGGTTGGTGTTTTCCCGCTGCTCCTCCGTACTCCTACACCATCTTACACCCCAGTCTCCTGCTCTGCATCCCCGAAGAGGGGTCTCCGCTGGCCCGTCCCAGGCCGGGGGCAGGTGCTCGGTGGCGGGTCCCGGCGAGCTGGCCCTCAGCCCCTCCTGGAGCGCTACAGGACAGTGCTGGGGCTGAAGCCCCCTTGTGTCTAAGGCTACCAGTGGCACCTTCAGAGGTCACTGGGTGGACAAAAGAAGCTTTAGTGGGCGTGGCCTGTGATGAAGAGGAGGCCTCACTGGCTGTTCTCTCCTCGGAGGGCGAGTCTTCATTGGGGGGCCCAGAAAGTGACGTGGGCCGTCCCCTGCAGCTGGACTTTCTCTTCCTATTGGCTCTATGGACCTTGCTTTTCAGGAAGCTCTTCTCCAGAGAGTAGACCAGGTCCTCGAACTGGCCCACCTATCCCCACACACACACACACACACACACACACACACACACACACACACACACACACACACACACACACACACACACACACACACATCAGGTCAGCACACATGTTCTTTACACACAAACCAAATCCTCACGACCACTACAGCACAGAGTCAGCGTGACACGCCCGCACCCCTTGGGCCCAGCTCAACAGCACGCGAGCTCGTTCACGTCGCGCTAACCACCTCACGTCTCCCTGGCTGTGAGGTCCTGGCACTGCGTCCCACGTGCCCGCTGCTGTGAGGAGCGGCGCGAGGCCGTCCACCATCCGGACTGGGAGCGTGCGGAGCAGCCCAGGCCGGGAGAACAATAGCCCGGCGTGGACAGTAAAACACACCGGCCGCTCCGTGTTTGGACAGTCTGCCACTGGGGCCCCGGCTTATGGATTGGCCGTTGTCGTTGTAGAGCCAAATGAGAAATCATATATTGTTTCCTGCTTCACCCTCACACTCTCTCTCTCTCGACCTCCTCCTCTTCGCTCCCTCCTCTCCTTTCTTCCCTCCTCCCCCTGAATGCCTTCTCTCTCCTTGCTCTCTTTTCTTCCATCCCTTGCTCGCTCAAACCTTCCCTCCCACCACCCCCCCACACATTCCACCTGGGATGCAATTACCTGGTAGGGATCAGAACTGAACCACCCTCATTCATTCATCGGAGACGTAAAAGCTTGGCAGGGGAACTGACTGTTCTCTGGCCAACCCAGAACACAGAGAGGGAGAGAGTAGCAGAGGAAAACAGGAGAGATAGGAGACAGACACAGAGGAGGGAGGAGGAATGGAGAAAATCAGTTTAGAACAGATAGTACAGGGAGACAGCCATCACACACACACAAACACACTCACACACACACACACACACACACACACACACACACACACACACACACACACACACTACACACACACACACACACACACACACACACACACACGCACACACACACACACACACAAACATATAAACACACATACACATGTGAGCATGGACTCACACACCCACTCATCCACACAGACCTAGCCATACACACTCTCTCACACACACACACACACACACACACACACACACACACACACACACACACAACCACCCTCACACCTAAACACTCATACACAAACACACTCTTCTAAACAGACACACACACTCACCCACATAGAGCCAGCCGTACACACACTCCCACGGACCCCTGCGGGGATGTACCGTCCACAGAACTTTGAGGAGACGGAAGCCTGACAACACGCCAATCAAACATGTCAGTCCTTATCGCCGTGGGAAGGCAGACAAAAAGAGGCAGATTTGGGGCATCAAGGCCCGTCGTGCCGGCCCCGTCCTCCCCCCTCAGGCCAGAGAGCCACCTGTGTGTTTCTGCTCCGTCGGCATCACCTCCGCGAAGTTGATTACGGGGACAAATCCATTTCCCCCGGGGGATCAATAGAATTCATAACCGTCATTCACTCTTACGTCAATTCGGCGTGATGAACGGCGCGCGAGCACACTGGGCGACGGCGCTGGACGCCCCGGGTGGCCGTCCCCGCCCTCTGTAAATGAAAGCCTTTCCCCTCGCCTTCCCGCTCGTCAAACGGGCCCCGCGATCGATGGTGACGAGATCAAAGCGCCCGGCGAGTCACGGCCCCTGTGCAGAGCGACAGACCCTCTCCCTCTCCCGGGGTGCTGCTAAGGTGTGACGTCCTCCCGACAGGCCAGCGTGTAAGGACACGCAAGTCAGCCTCCTCCTCTCCTCTCCTCTCCGTTCCAGCGAAGACCGGTGTTCAGCTCAACGCCACCACAGCTGGAGCAATAGGAGCAGGGCAGTCCCCACCCTCTGCGGAACGCCCTTAAGAGATATTGGATGTGGAGCGCAAAGCATTCCCGTCGGGACTGAGGTGGGGGGACGGGAGGGATGGGAGGGGCGGTGAGCGGAGAAAAGCAAAGTGCAGTTATTTTGGAATTCATTAAGGATGCGGCCCCAGACATCAGGCCATGCCTCATCTGGGAAAACAAAACGAGCCGCCAGTCAGACAGGCCAGCCCGTCAGTCATTCAGCCAGCCAACCAGCCATTCAACCAGCCAACCAACCATTCAGCCAGCCAAACAGCCATTCAGCCATTCAGCCACCCAGCCAGTAATTCATCCAGCCAACCCACCAGACAGACGGCCAGCTATTCAGACAGACAGACTGTTGAATCCATGTACATAGTAGACTAGCTCTGAGATGTCAGAACACAAGCCTCCATTGCAGCTCGCCACTTCGTACGGCACCTGGCCACTGTGCTGACGGAGAAAGAGAGGGGATGGGGGGAACACTGACAGAAGGATGAAGGGACAGAGGGCACGGCGCTCTATGACACGGCTGCTACAGGGAGGTGGGCCCACTCAGGATATGGAGCCCACGGAACAGCCACTGGGCACTGGAAATGTGTCGGACAGGGGGGGGGGCGTGAGACGGAGATGAAGCCCACTGCATCCCTGCACCCTCACTGAACCCCCTCACACATCAGCCCGTTCTGACCCGTCGGCACCACTGCCTCCTGCACGCTCTGAGCCGCGAGGCGACGCACGAGGACGTCCTCCTCATGAATAAAACAAGATGTGTTTCATATTCACGTGTTGGGGGAGGGTGCTTACAACTTTGACGTAGACAGACAAAGAAGTAGCTTAGGAGCTGTCGTTGTGAGAGCCGTCTAAAACCGGTATTATCATCATTAACAGAATCACTCGCTACTCTTCAACCCAACAAACAGTCTATTTTGTGTATCATTACCTACAGACTGTCAGGCTTTGTTGTGTACGCCAGAGCAGGTCTGCTGTGGGATTTTATGAGCCATGCTGTCTGGCCTTCCATTGTGAAATACACTGGGCAGGGGTCACAAAGTCTAAAGCACAATGGGCTTTTACAGCTATTACAGCAGCCATTTCTTGTGTGTTCTATGTTTCTTTGTAGCATGCAGCCATGTACCATTGTGTCTGAGGGTATTCTTTCTCTCTCTCTCTCTGTGTGTGTGTGTGTGTGTGTGTGGAGAGGGAGCAGATGATGTGATTAATACAGCCCATCGCTAACAGCATGAGATTTGGACCACTGAGCCTGAGAGATCCTGACCTTGTGATGCACAGCCCTCCCAATACACACACACACACACACACACACACACACACACACACACACACACACACACACACACACACACACACACACACACACACACACACACACACACACACACACACACAAAGGACCAAGAGATACTGACCTCATGATGTACTGCTCTCCCAACACACACAGACACACATAAGACAAAGAGATAATGACCTAGGGAAGTACTGCACTCCCAACGCACGCACGCACGCACGCACACACACACACACACACACACATGCACGCACACACAAGACCGAGAGGTACTGACCTACTGATGTATTGCACTCCCGACACACACTCAAACTCACAAAACTTACACACACAAAAGCTACATTACCGACACAAAAACACACTCACACACACACACACACACACACACACACACACACACACACACACACACACACACACACACACACACACACACACACACACATCCAGCCAGCCATCCCATTCATCATTAGTGCTGTGTCCTCTCCTCCCTGGTCCCAGTGAATACTGAGGCCATACGCTGGCTCCTTCCCCTCCCTCTATTCCTCTCCTCGTGGCTGCCTCCTCTCTTTGCCTTCACCTTTTTCTCTTTTTCTCTCCCCTATTAATGAACCCTCGGCTAAAATGACAACTAAGTCACCCCTTACCCTCTCGTCCTAGAAAACCCTGTTTTCCTCAACACAGTGGACTTTCAGAGGGTCCCTTCCCTCCATGCTGTTCTCTTAAGATTTCTTTTTTTCATCTTCTATCAGATTCTGTAGTCAGGTGGGAAGGTATCGGCGCGACGCCATCGCCTTCACAACGTCAGTCGAGGTGCCACTGACGGTGAATCGTAGAAAAGTGTCTTTTTCTCTCTCTCTCTCTCTCTTTTTCTCTCTCTCTCTCTCTCTCTCTCTCTCTCTCTCTCTCTCTCTCTCTCTGTGAAGTGAGGACTGATGGATTGATGGATTGAAGGCGGCGGAGGGTCCTTGGACGCTCTATCATTAAGGTAAGTAGAGGGCCCTCTCTCTCTCTGTCTCTGGGCCTCCCCGGTCCCCCCAGGCCTGCATTAGCTCATCAAAAGGCTGGGCTAACGCCGGAGCGCAGAGCCGGGCCCGTTCTCCCGCCCTGGGATTTAGACGGGGAGACTTCCATCTCTTCATCTCACAGCCGCGCTCCGCTCTCCCCTTCTCCTCTCCGTTTGACATTCACTCTCTCTCACTCTGCCCTTCCCTTTGGTTATCTCCCTCTGTTCCTGTCTCTCTAAAGCAATCTCTCTCTCTGTCTCTCGCTTTCTCTCTCTCTCTCTCTCTCTCTCTCTCTCTCTCTCTGTCTCTGTCTCTCTCCCTCTCCCTCTCCCTCTTTCTCTCTCTCTCTCTCTCTCTCTCTCTCTCTCTCCCTCTCGCTCTTTCTCTCTGTCTCTTTATGTCTTTCTTTCTTTTTTTTCACCTTGTGCATTTCATTCCATACACGCGGCCGCTTCCTCCTCCCTCCCTCCAGAGTATCCATGATGTCCGTCATTAGAGTCTGCAGCTGTGGGGGGCAGATAAAGATGATCAGACACACACACACACACACACACACACACACACACACACACGCACTCGCTCTTTTCTATAAAGACAACCCTTCTCCCCCAAAACACACAGACATTAAAACATCATTAGTTGAATATTAATTTGCATCAGTTAACTGTCACCCAATGAAAGGTTGCCCTTCTCTCTGCTCTGCGTGTGTTTGGGGACTCTGGAGAGTCAGCACAGGTAAGGGTGGGGGTCTGGTCATGTGTGTGTGAGAGAGAGAGAGAGAGAGAGAGAGGGGGGAGGGCACTGTGGACTCATTGACAAACAGAATTGACAAACAGCACAGGTCCATCGAGGGTGCGTGGGAGGAGGAAGGTAATAGACATGGTCTCCTGCTCTTTATTCCTCTGGTACAAGGGATGTGACTCTCTCTCTCTCTCACACACACACACACACACACACACACACACACACAGCTAGACCCCCACCCTCGCCTGTGTTGACTCACACAGGTACACCAGCTTTCCCAGTCATACTCCCCCAGAAACAGTCTATTTATTCTCTGTTTGCGTCTTTGATTTCCGGAGGCCTTGACCGCGTTCTGACATCTGTGCAGTGAATCATTTTGAGTCTTGAGCGAGAGAGGGAGATTTGGAGTAGAGTGAAAGAGAAGAGGGAGAGAGAGATGGAGAGGTGCCTAGCCTTAAAGTGAGAGCTTTACGGACCAGCGAACACTCGCACACCCAGTCTGCCTTAAGGCTGTGCACCAGAGCCACAAAGGAAAAGATAAATATGCACACATGTAAATATTAGACCCACTATCTTATCAATATGCTAACCATAACTATTTAAGTGTTGTGGGGTGAAAAGCATGGAAAAGGGCTGACAGTGGCTGTATATAGACTTGGATTGGGACACGTCTCAGATGCTACATCTGCTTCTCAAAAACAGACCAAAATGTGCTCTGTATGTCTATTCTTACATGTTAACGTGGATGAATTCAGCGGAACGCGGTCGTGCATCGCAACTTTCCACACACACACTCACACTCACACACACACACACACACACATGAAAGCAGCCAGACTTTGCTGTGCTGATTTCTCCCAGCTCATAAATATTTACGTCAACGGTCTGCTTATTGGTGTGAGTAATCCGAGGGTTTATTAAAACCAGCTTAGTTCTTTAGACTGCGCTGCTGCTGCTGCTGCTGCTCAAAGTGCCCCTGCCAAAGACCAACCCATCTAGCTCAACACAGGACACACACACACACACACACACACACACACACACACACATACACTGTTTCAGAGTGTAAGTTAGTGTGAAGCCGCCCCTTGGCTACAGAGAGCAAATAGACAGTGTGTGTGTGTCTCTGCCGTGTTCCTTCATCAGCGGTGTTCCCAGCTCCGAGATCATGTCCTCCGGCATGGGGATTCCAGGGTTTTGTCCGAATGGATCATTCCAGATGAAAGACTATACCCGTGAGTGTTTAACTTGAGTCATCCAATCCGTCCCCCATGCACACCCGGGAAGCCGGAAGCGGGAAGCAGCGTGTGTGACTCACCAGGCCGGCGGGCTGCCGTGGGTCCTCCTGCAGGTAGGGGGCGGTAACCACCTGGGCCAGGCAGCGGTGCAGGGTGGCGCTGAGGCCTCGGTGGGGCCGCACACGGGACAGCGCCTCGGCACAGCGGAGCCTCTCCATCAGTCCTGAGCCCGCACACACTCCTGCCTGGGGGGGAACCTCAGCACAACATGCATGGGGTTACTACACACACACACACATAGGAGCTGATACACACACACACACACGCACACACACACTGTACACACAAACAGATACACACATACACGAGCAGAATCACATACACACACCTGCATGGGGAGCCACTCAGCAAAACAAGCATGGGGTTACTAAACGCATACACACCGGCGCACACACACACACCCAGATACACACAAACTCTCACCCACCCGCAGATAGAGTACACCACGCTTTCCTTTAGTCATTCACACACCCAGATACACACAAACTCTCACCCACCCGCAGATAGAGTACACCACGCTTTCCTTTAGTCATTCACACACACAGAGACACGCCCGCGCAATTAAATTCCAAAGCATGCGAACGTTTTTTTTCTCCGTAAACGCATTTTCTGATCAGGCCTGTTTTGATTTCCCTCCGTCAAGCTGTTTGCGCCTCCACCTGTTTAGGCGTCTTTGATCCCCCCCCCCCCCCCCGGGCGGGACACTGAGCGGGGCAGGCCCCTCGTCTCGTCGAGCGAGTGTGATCACTCCGACAATGAGCGGGGCGCTCGGCGCGCCGCTTTGATCACGTGAAACGACAGCGACGGCGAGAGCCCGTCCACCGTCTCACTCACATCCCTCCAAACAAGTAGACACATCAAACGTCCCCCCCCGCTTCACGCAGCAACATGACAACAATCAGATGAGAGGACGGCCGTTTAGCGGGCGAGGCTGACAACACTTTGAGTTTTTCAGGCGGCGCCAGCGGTTGCTTAACAAGACGACCCTGAAGCAGTAAACACCCGCTCCTCTTTGATTCGTACCGCACACCCGGCAGCGCCGTTACGTAGGGCAGTGGTCCTACTATACATACAGGACATGGAGAAGAGCCTCCTCAGCTAGTCCCCTCTGCCCCGGGCTTCATCATTTCACAGCCAAACACACACACACACACACACACACACACACACACACACACGCACGCACGCATACACACACACTCAGACAGACAGAGCCCAAGGCCGGCTCAGCCTCGTCAGGCCAAAACAACAAAAGGCTGGAAATTGTGGTGAAAAACTGTCATTCTTCCTGCTTTTCATTTTTTTTTTTTTTTGTGGGACATCCAGTCCCCTCGCTCTCTCCTCCTTTTCCTCCTCTCTCCATTCTCTCTATCCCCTCAAGGTTGAACCCTCTGTCTCTACTCCCGAAAGCTGCCACTAGAATGATGTTTGGCCGGTGGAGGTCACGGGAGTCTAAATGACAATAACCCCCCCTCCGTCTACACACACACACACACACACACACACACACAGAGTTCTCCACGTCCTATAGTCTTTTTCCCCGTTCAGACAGAAGGGAGGAAAGAGAGAGGGGGAAGGAGGGAGGGAGTGGGAGAGAAAGAGAGAGCATGCCCTGCAATTATCCTCTCTGTCATTCATCCCCTTTATGGGCCGTTTTATTACAGAGACATATCCAGCAGCATGCCTCATTTCTCTGCTCCAGGCACAGCCAGGGCCGGCAGGGACGCACACGCACACACACACACACACACACACACAGACAGGGTAAAACACCAGGGCCTGGCGGCTTCTCTTACATAGTCCGCCCTGCTCTCTGCTTTCCGCCAGAGAAAACATGCCCCCCCCCCCCCTTATCCCTGGTTCATAGTAAAAGAAAACAACAACGATGTTCCCAGAGTGCTGAGGCACCTTGCTCCCCCCGCCCCACCCCGCCCCGCCAAGCCCCGCCCCGTCTGCCAGGCTGTGGAACCCCCCCCCCTAACACAGAGGGCAGTGTGCCCGTCTAACTGGCTGCTGCATGCCTGCTCCAAGCCTTTTTACATCGGGGCCCCCTGCCCTTCAGTGGAGCGATACGATCCTCCTCCCCTGACCCAGAGAACACGTGCACACACATCTTCACAGCGCCGCGTTCACGTCAGCAGTGTGCATGTCTTACGTAATGCACCGGGAAACAGGGGGGGGGGGGGGGGGGGGGGGGGACCCATGCTAAACCAATCCCATGTTCAGTGTTCATTCACTGGGTGGAAGGTGGAACCAACAGCATCCATATCACCTCTGATACTTTCTATAAGTTTCCTTCCGTCCAACTGGTGGATTAAATAACGCCCGTGTATTTGGCACCACAGGAGCAAACAAACGACAGGGAGTGTGCCCTCTAGTAACTCCTGGAGGATGAGCGCGACGACAGACCAGACCCTTCACTGGCAGACCAAACAGCCACTCTTCTAGAGGGGCTTCGGGGTCAGCGTGTGTCCGCCCGTCCCCGGCAGAGAACCAGCGCCCGAGTCTCCCACCCTCTGCACTGCACCGACCGTTGTCCTGGTGGCCTGCATCACGTCCAGCACAGGCAGGACCTTCCTCCTCAGCCAGTCACACTCCACCTCCTCCTCCTCCTCCTCCTCTTCCTCCCGTAGCTCTGAGCTCAGTCGTCCACTCGGCGACAGGCGCCCTGCTAAGCAAGCGGTAAACAACAAACGGGCAAACAATCAACAAAACAATAAATGAATCCTTGGGGCCTCGTTGCACAGCGTGGACCTCAAGCCTAATAATGGCGGCAGGTAGAACGAGGGGCGATGCAAAGGGTTTGATGTTCTGATGGCATGGGGTGCTGATAAAAAGCTTCATCTTGGGCTGTCAAGTTCACTCTGAATCCTGAAAAGTTCATTTAGATTTGCTCTGATAAACTCGATGGCCTTTTGTGAGCGGTCGGCTGCAGCGAACTGTGATTTTTGAATGGATTGCCGGTTGGAACTATCGTTAAATGTCTACCCCTAAACACGATATCACCAAATAAAAAATATTCAACTTTAATTCTCCCGCCAGGTGGGTGGTACCGAAGGCTAGTCTCACCGGTCAGGCAGGGCCAGGTCCTGGTGTGGAGTTTCTCCAGGAAGCAGCCATCCTCACGGCTCTTGAAGCCCAGGGTCAGGAGGTAGTTCTGGGGGGAGGGAGCAGGGCAACACGGGGTCTGGCTGGGAGGCATCCAGTCGGTGGTCTGGGGCAGCACGTGCCCTCCAGAGGGGTCTGAGGAGAGGAGAGGAGAGGAGAGAAGGGAGAAAGGAGGAGGGTAGGGAAGAGGAAGGGAGAGGAGAGGAGAGGATGGGAATCGGGGAAGGTCATAAGATTACGTCTGAGGATGGAGGGAGGAGGGGAGGAAAGAAAGCCGTGAAGAAAGAGACAAAGTCTGAGAGCTATGATTATCATAATGGGGAGTCATTTACACGTGGAAAATAGACCACGGTTTCCGTGAAAACCCTGGTGGAGACAATACCAGACCTGAAGACAAACATTTCCAGGGCTTCAAATGGCAGACGGCTACCATGCCTTATTAGACCAGCGGCTGATGATCCCCGATCCCATAATAGAACGGTGCTTTGATAAAAGGGGACAGCGTCTTCAGCCCCCCGGGGCGAGCTTTAGTCGAGCTAAAGAGCGAGCAGAATATTGACCACCCCTGCCCACTGACGGCTCTCTGTCTGGCTCCTCGCTGACCACAGGCGAGCGTTGGCCCTGGTCACTGGGGGCCTTTCCTCGTTAGCCCCCACTGAGCTGCCCTCACCTTCGTCCCCCCAGCTCACTCTTTACCTCTGTTGGCTGACTGACTGACTGTCTGACTGACTGACTGGCTGACTGACTAACTGACTGACTGACTGACTGACTGACTGACTGACTGACTGACTTGGGGAGTGCTTATCGGGATGACTAGCCTCTCCCACGTCCTCCTCGGAGAACCAAAGTGAGGGGTGGAGGACTGGTTTGGTAAAGCTGCTGGCTGACTGGCTAACTGACCGGTGGTTGGCTGACTGGTTGGCTGCGACTTTGACTGTGACTGACCTCCATTCAGCTTCCCCCATGTCTCCCTGAGGGGGCAGTTCAATGGAACACAGTGGACAGAGACACAGCTGTGCCATGCGTGGTTCTTCCTGCGCGTTGACAAAGCCAGCAGCCCCTAAGACTGATCCACTGAGCCCCTTCAGACTCAGTTTGACAACAGGCTGCGTGGGGGGGTCTGAATGGGAGTAAGACGACACGCTGCGTCTCCTACCCGTGTAGACGTAGCCGGTGAACTCCGGGTGCCGCCGGCCGAAGGCCTCCTCCGCCCGGGCGATGAGGTCAGCGCTGGGCTCCCCGCGGTAGGGCGTGTACATGACGGAGAACTCCACCTCCATGGTGAGGGCCTCCTCCAACATGGCCTGCAGGGAAAGAGACGCAGTGAGCTCTCAACGTTTGTCTCATCGCGCCTGTGAGAGAAAAACTGTGTGTGTGTGTGCGTGTGTGTGTGTGTGTGTGTGTGGAGGAGACAAAAGCCGTGCGGCAGTCTGTCCGTCGGAGCGCGGTGGCGGCAGCAGCAGTGAGGAAGGAGGCAGCTGGAGCAGATGGTCCACAGACAGGCAGACAGACAGACAGACAGACAGACGGAGACAGGCAGGCAGGCAGGCAGGCAGGCAGGCAGGCAGGCAGACAGACAGACAGACAGGCAGGCAGGCAGGCAGGCAGGCAGGCAGGCAGGCAGACAGACAGACAGACAGACAGACAGACAGACAGACAGACAGAAAGAAAGACAGACAGGCAGGCAGGCAGGCAGGCAGGCAGGCAGGCAGGCAGACAGACAGACAGACAGACAGACAGACAGGCAGACAGGCAGCACACAGGCAGGCAGGCAGGCAGCAGCAGACATACACAGACAGACAGACAGACAGACCCAGTGCCATCACTCAGCCCGTCTCCATCCCGGCTCCCACCGCCCCCCCGGCACACGCAGTCACCTCCTTCACACACCTCGTTGGCTGATCACACACAAACCCGGCAAACACGTGACTGCAGCAGCACAAAGAGGGCTTTTGCGGAACAGACATCCCTTGCGGAATGAGGAGGTACGAAGTGATGGGATGTTGCTGGAAAATCGTTACTGAACGACGGACGTGGAGCAAGCGGGAAAGCAAACGTAACTGGATTCCTTTTTTGTTGGATGGCTTCCAACGATAAGCTGCGCTCCATTCTAAATCTAGGTCTCCGTCACTCGGAGGGGTACGGCTCTTGTGAGGTAGAGGGATTGGGGGAGAGGGCGGTAGAGAGAGATAGAGGAACAGAAAGAGAGAAAGAGGAATAGAGGGAGTTAGCGATTTCCGTGGCGGCGAGAGTTATAAAATATACTCTTTTGAAAAGGCCCTCGATATGAATGCATATATGGAGACGCCAACACACACACACACACACACACACACACACACACACACACACGCACACACACGCATGTGCGGCGTGGATTGAAGTTCACATGCAATGAGGGGGGACGGGGGGGGGGGGGGGGGATGGGGGAGGGGGGGGGTGGTAGAAAACAGAAGGCTCTTGATGTGCTGGATACTAAAAGCCTTCTGTGCACTCATCTCACATCAAGTGCATGCAAATAGAACGGCTTGGACTCGGTTACAGGGACGGATGAAAACAAACACACACACGCGCACAAATCATGAGTGTGCACATGCGCGCGCGCACACACACACACACACACACACACACACACACACTCACAAGCGTCTGCTTCCAGGTGAAGAGCAAAGCTTTCAAGCTGTGCTCTGTTTCATAGCGCTACGGGACGTTTTCGGAGCTGAGAGTTGGGAAACAAAATGATACCTGAAAGAGACACAACTACAGTGAGTGGCGTCCCCCTGAGCCAAACTACCTTTAGCCAGCAGCTTTTGTGACAGTGCCTCCAAGAAATAAGCTTCGACTGAAAAGTTGCAAAGGGGGGGGGGGGGTTGGGCACGGGATCTGGAGATCCTCTCCCGGGATGGGAGTTACCGACAACGTCAATACAAAAGGGAGCCAAGAAAAAAAACGGGCAAAAAGAAACACCGTCTCGGACTAGTTTTGCACAGCGTGTGGCTTTGCGATCCTCCCGGCAGCGACCTGTGTCGACGCAGCGTATTAGTATGATCAGGGAGGCACGGTGATGCATGGACCTTGACCTTTGCTCCGCGGCGATCGGGAGGAAGTTCATTAGAGAGAGCTCGGGCGGCCCTCACGCACAGAGCGCTCGCTGTCTCCAGCCTGTCTGATTGATGCCCTCAGAGAGACCCCGGTCGACAGCTCTGTCAACCAATAATCACTGGGTGGGGGGGGGGGGTCTAGGCTTCCCCTCCAGACTCGCACACACACACACACACACACACACACACACGTAGACGTACAAACACACACCTTGTTGGCAGGCCCCCATCCATCGTGCTCACCTGCCAATAGAGTTTGAGGAGGCTGCTGATGTGGCGCTGGGCTCCTCCGTCCAGGCAGTACAGCCAGTCAGCAGTCAGGGCACTCCTAATGACAAACACAGGGCAGGGGGGGGGGGGGGAGAGAGAGGAAGAGAGAGAGAGGGGTCAGTCAGTCAGTCAGTCAGTCAGTCAGTCAGTCAGTCAGTCAGTCAGTCAGTCCGTCAGTCCGTCAGTCCGTCAGTCCGTCAGTCAGTCAGTCAGTCAGTCCGTCAGTCCGTCAGTCCGTCAGTCCGTCAGTCCGTCAGTCCGTCAGTCAGTCCACCGGTGAGATAAAGGGAACAGTGAGAGACGACGGGGGGCTCTATTCTAACCCCGTGTAGCTCCACAGCGATTTGCTAAGCTACCGGGGGACCCCCAGGGAGACTGACTGACTCTCTCTCTCTCTCTCTCTCTCTCTCTCTCTCTCTCTCTCTCTCTCTCTCTCTCTCTCTCTCTCTCTCTCTCTTTCTCTCTTTCTCTCTTTCTCTCTCTTTCTCGACGCAAACCGGGGAGGACAAGAAAAACCGGGGGAAACAAGAGAGAGTTCAGAGGGAGAACAGAGCCGCGAGGAGCGCCACAAACAGACTCGGAGCGGAAACTTTTCCCTGCTCCGGCACGGAACACAGCCCTGCTCAGAATTCTGAGCGTGTTCCCTATCAAAACAACGGCATGTCTGAAGCCCAAATCAAACTCTGCAGGGGGGAGGGGAGGGGAGGGGAGGAGAGGGAGGAGGAAGATGAAGGGGAGGCAGAGCACGGGGAGACCCAGTTTTCCTCCTCTCTACTGTGTTCTCCGCCGTGTTCTTTGACGTGTCGGCATCGATGTGTGTCATGTCAGAGACGGGTGGGGGCTGGGGGGTATCGCCTTGGCATCCTGCCAGTCAAAACGCTTTAGCGTCTGTGTGTGTCTGTCTCGTTCTGTGTGTGTCTGTCTCTTTCTGTGTGTGTCTGTAGCTGCACTCGTCTGTGAGTGTCTGTCTCGTTCTGTGTGTGTCAGTATCTGTACTTTTGTTTGTGTGTGTTTCCCTGTGTTACCACATAACTGTAAGAACCCATCCACTGGGGGCTACATGGTCCAAGCGTTGAGGACTTTCAAACGCGTACCAGCCCAGCATGGGTTCCTCCTGCTGGGGCAGAGCTGGCATGCAGCCTCCATGGACACTGGTACTAAAGACACAGGAGAGGACCAGTAACCCCCCCCCCCACCCCCCCACCACCCTGTGTGGCTGCCTCACTGGCTGGCTGACGGACTGACTGACCGACTGACTGACTGAGGGGCTAACTGACTGACTGAGAAACTAAGGGAGGTACTGACTGACTGAGGTACTAAATGACTGAGGGACTAGGTGAGGTAGTGACTGACTGACTGACTGACTGACTGAGGTACTGACTGACTGAGGGACTAGGTGAGGTATTGACTGACTGACTGACTGACTGACTGAGGTACTGACTGACTGAGGGACTAGGTGAGGTACTGACTGACTGACTGACTGACTGAGGTGCTGACTGACTGAGGTACTGACTGACTGAGGGACTAGGTGAGGTACTGACTGAGGTACTGACTGAGGGACTAAGTGACTGAGGGACTGAGTGACTGAGGGACTGAGAGGGAGAGGTGTGTGTGACTGCACCAGACTGGGTCCCCTGCTCACGGTGAGCTGTTGTTGCTTTCCTCTTTTCTTTTCTTCCTTCCTGTACTGACCCGAAAAACAAGTTTACCACTGAAAGAACAACCCTATGTACTGCCCGCCAGCCACACACACACACACACACACACAGCCACGCACACACTCACACACTACTGCGTGGGTCTAGCTGCAAAGAAAAACAAGTCTCGGACGCTACCCTGTGATTTTCTCTTTAGGACAAACACTTAGGGCAGCCTCGGTTCTGGCTGTGCAGCTGCGCCCTGCAGCGGGGGGTCAGGTATTGTTTGTTTAGCAAAAGGTCCCCCCCCCGACCTGGAAGGGTGAAGCGGCTTTAACACGCCCTATTTACTGCCCATGACCCTGACACATCTGACGACTGCAGGCTCCAGCACTGCCTCCGCGCGTATGTGTGTGTGTGTGTGTGTGTGTGTGTGTGTGTGTGTGTGTGTGTGTGTGTGTGTGTGTGTGTGCGCGTGTGTGCGTGCGTGTGTGTGTGTGTGTGTGCGCGCGCGAGCGTGTGTGTGTGTGGTGGGGGTTTGAGTGAGTGCCAGCCTGAGTGATGCCCATGTATGTGATTGTGAATGTGAACGCAAGCGGGAGAGCCCATGTTTCTGTAGCTGGTGTGTGTGTGTGTGTGTGTGTGTGTGTGTGTGTGTGCTCTGCCTTTGCCCTAAATGTCACATTGAGTCCTGTCTGACTGCTCCGCCGGCCGACCAATCAGCCGTGAGACGGGTCTCAGGAGAGCTTTGGCACATCATGCAACAGGACGAGTTTTAACAATGCTTTATTTTGATATCTGGGAATATTAAACACACACACACACCCACACACACACACACACACACACACACACACACACACACACACACACAATGTGGAGTCGCAAAGAAAAAGCCTAGTCGTACACTGTTTGTGCTTTGTCAATGGCTGCCAAATCATCAGGATTTCAGATTCGGCTTTTTACTAGCAGTTCTAACTGAGCCCTGATGTTCAGTGCAGACTGGCCATCTAGACTCCTGGCTCGCCATCAGAATACATAAGAGAACTTTAAACTGATTCACACAATACTAGGCTATGTGTTAATTTGTAAGAGCACAATATTTTCACAGAGCTGTCGATGTGTCCATCTGTATTCATGGCAGAGAAGACCCTCAGCCTCTCAGATCGAATCTTTTCAAGCAACAGAATCAACTTACGTAACTAAACAGGTTACAGGCATTGACAGGAGCACTGATTACCGCGTATGTATATTTAGATCATGCAATGGCAGGCTTTGGGTTTTCCTCGGAACGCTAATTCAATCACAACGAAAACATGTCAAAGACATCTCGTCCCAAATGGTATTCCACGCCTCACGGAACCTATGAGACAACCTATACGCGCAACGGGGCCTACAGGAACAAAGATGGCCGAGGGTGGATCACATGTCCAGCAGGGAAACAAGCCTATCAGGACCAATTAGGAGTCTGATGGCTCAATGATGTCAGCTGCCTCAGCCCTGTCTGCCACCGGACGCCACGGTGATGGATAGAGCTCTCTGAGAACGGACAGGGAGGGGAGCGCGCGTGTGTGTGTGTGTGTGTGAGCATGTGTGTGTGTGCGGGAGAAAGACAGAGAGATAGAGAGAGAGAGATGGCATGGGGATACGGTGTAGGTGCATTTGTGTGGTGTTTGTTTCTGTTCCACGCTTGTGTGTGTGTGTGTTCATACGGGTGTAGTGTGTGTGTGTGTGTGTGTGTGTGTGTGTGTTCGTACGGGCGTAGTGTGTGTGTGTGTGTGTGTGTGTGTTCGTACGGGCGTAGTGTGTGTGTGTGTGTGTTCGTACGAGCGTAGCGTGTGTGTGTGTTCCTCCGGGCGTAGCGTGTGTGTGCGTACAAGCTTTGCATAGCTCACTCTCCTGGCAGGTAGGACGAGGGAGCACAGAGTTGAACAGCACCCCTCAGATATGATCGCCACTCAGCGCTCTCATCTCAGTAGGCCACTCGGCTCACAGCGTGTGTGTGCGGGGGTGTCCATATACACCCAGCGAAACCGCGGGGGATCAACACAGCCCTGGGGGAGGTCCTGATGGTGCTGGGCCACAGCAGGCCTCCCTCTGCCACCTCCACCCAGGTGCTCCCACCGCTCTCCCCCACTAGACAGGGACTCTGCCGTGGGTTATGGCTCAGGGGAGTCCACCTGTAGGGAACCCTCTCGGACCATCCAGGCAGAGCCTGTCTGTGTGGGGGTGACTTCAAAAACCAGCGGCCTACGGAGAGAGCAGCTGACCTTAGGGTATGAGTACGACCCAGTACCACCGCTGGCAGCGGCCGTTGTCCGTCACATGGCCACCATAAGCTCACACCCCCACAGGGAGGGAGAGGGGCAGGCTGGGGTCACCTCATCCTCCTGTGAGGCACTTCAACATCCAACGAGGCCCGTGTGGTCCGCCACACCTCAAGTGGACCATAAAATATGTCGAGCGACATGCACACACACACACACACACACACACACGCGTAGGCAGATGTGCATTTATGCGAGCAGCCGCACTGCTCTCTCTCTCTCTCTCTCACACACACACACACACACACACACACACACACACACACACACACACACACACACACACACACAATCACACACACACACACACACACACACACACGGTTATAAACAGAGGGAGGCTGCCAATAATGCAGATTGACTGTTTAATCCCCCTGACCGTCTGTCAGACGGCAATAGAGGTGGTCACCAATCAATAACTCTATTACCTGAGATAGAGAGAGGGAGGGAGAGAGACACACACGGAGAGGAAGTGAGAGCGAGCGAGACGGCGAGAGAGAGAGAGAGAGAGAGAGAGAGAGAGAGAGAGAGAGACAGACATGCTATTATCATAACAACCATCCTCCCTCCGTCTGCAGTACAGCCTAGCTCAGCAGTACACAGACTCGGGGAGGGGGGGGGGGGGGGGGGACAGGCCAACAGACATACCCCCCTCCAGCTGCATGTCCATAACAGCTGACTTCAGTTCAGTGGCTTGCCCTTCCCTTCTCCATTGTGTGACGTGGCACCAGACGTTCTTTGGTGACTCTCCCTGCCGTGGGGCATAGGAACGCAACATACGCTTAGTGTCCCGGCAGGCCGCTGAAGTGACCATTGTGAGGGGTTTGAAATGCACGAGTGAGGTACCGACTGAGTGAGGGACCGAGTGTGCATGCGCCCCTGTGAATCAACCCGCTGAGAGGGGGGCTAATATGACACGCTGCGAAGGCCCTGGCACGCGCATGGCAGAGACGGAGAATGTGAAACAAGGAGCTTTTAGTCACACACACACACAGAGCCCAGCACAGAGCAGCCTGGGCCGACGCTGGAGTAGGGGAAGCGTGTGTGTGTGTGTGTGTTTATGTGTGTGAGCGTGTGTGGTTGGGCGGGTGTGTGTGTGTGTGTGTGGGTGGTGTGTGTGTGTGCATGTGTGGGTGGGCGGGTGTGTGTGTGTGTGTGTGTGTGTGTGTGTGTGTGTGTGTGTGTGTGTGTTGGTGGGTGTGCGTTGGTGGGTGTGTGGAGGGGCCGGCCAATTAATAAGAGAGAGAACAGAAAAAGGCAGTGGGGGGCGGAAAGAGGCAAAGATTGAAACAAAGCCGTCAATACAAGAAACAGGGAGAGAGAGAGAGAGAGAGAGAGAGAGAGAGAGAGAGAGAGAGAGAGAGAGAGAGAGAGAGAGAGAGAGAGAAAACAAGACAGAGAAAGAGAGAAATACGGGGAGGGAGAAAACCGGAGAGAGAGAGAGACGGAGGGAGAGAGACAGAGTGAGAAAGGGGAAAATGCCGACTTCAAAAGCTTTCACTTCAGGTAACTATAATAACCTTCATGGCTATCTGACAGCTGTCCTGCCACACTGACACAGGGCGGGACAGGAGGACAGACAGGGGGACAGAGAGAGGGAAGCTAAGGAAAGACAGGAGGACAGAGAGAGGGAAGCTAAGGAGAGAGAGAATGGTTCAGGACATGGCAGGCACATGGACAGACGGAGAAACAGGGAGTGTGTCACATGACTGTAGAAAGACAAGAGTAGAGACGGGAATCTCACATACAGACAGGCTATGGTACTATTACACCCTAACAGTCTCCCATACAGACAGGCTATGGTACTATTACACCCTAACAGTCTCCTATACAGACAGACTATGGTACTATTACACCCTAACAGTCTCCCATACAGACAGGCTATGGTACTATTACACCCTAACAGTCTCCCATACAGACAGGCTATGGTACTATTACACCCTAACAGTCTCCCATACAGACAGGCTATGGTACTATTACACCCTAACAGTCTCCTATACAGACAGACTATGGTACTATTACACCCTAACAGTCTCCCATACAGACAGGCTATGGTACTATTACACCCTAACAGTCTCCTATACAGACAGGCTATGGTACTATTACACCCTAACAGTCTCCCATACAGACAGGCTATGGTACTATTACACCCTAACAGTCTCCTATACAGACAGGCTATGGTACTATTACACCCTAACAGTCTCCTATACAGACAGGCTATGGTACTATTACACCCTAACAGTCTCCCATACAGACAGGCTATGGTACTATTATACCCCAACAGTCTCCCATACAGCCAGACTATGGTACTATTACACCCTAACAGCCTCACAGACAGACAGGCTATGGTACTATTACACCCTAACAGTCTCACAGACAGACAGGCTATGGTACTATTACACCCTAACAGTCTCACAGACAGACAGGCTATGGTACTATTACACCCTAACAGTCTCACAGACAGACAGGCTATGGTACTATTACATCCTAACAGCCTCACAGACAGACAGGCTATGGTACTATTACACCCTAACAGCCTCACAGACAGACAGGCTATGGTACTATTACACCCTAACAGTCTCACAGACAGACAGGGACATGGCTTGAAGGGGACCAGCGATTAGACTGGCCGGTGGGACACCAAGACCGTCCTCATTCTGCCATGTAAACCACCAGCACAGAGATGGGCAGAGAAACACCGGGATGCTGTGTGTGGGGACCAGGGGACCAGGGGAGCAGAGGAGCAGGGGAGCAGGGACGTGGGGGGTGGATGGGAGGGGGATCCGTGGTACCTGGAGGCATCACTCAGACCCTGTGGCCGTGCCGCCGTAGATCACAGGGACTGGAGCACACGGCGCAGCGGGCTGCAGCACAGGCACCGGGCAATTTGCATTCATTGTTGTTTTACTGATGTCAGCACTTCAGCCAGACCCACTAAACACAAACCAAGCCCAAACAGACACACACGCACGCACGCACACACACACACACACGCACATGCACACGCACACGCGCACACACACACACACACGTGTTTCACCTATTTTTTCCAGCAGTTGGGGCATTGGAGGGGAGTCATGTGATGGCGACAAGACAAGTAGTCTTGTTAGTATACGAGCCTATGGCTATAGTCTTGTTGCTTGTATACGCAAAACAGCATACAATTTTATTATGGACAGATTTTTCAGTACGAGGAAGAAACAGACACGGAACATTACTTCCCAGTACACACCTGATGTTTTTGTACTCTCTGCTCACTTTACTGCAACAGATAACGGCAAGACCTGTTCACGGAATGTTGTTTTTGAAATTCTGCATAGCTGGATTGGATGCTTTACACTGATAAGCGATTTAAGTTCAGTCTCGACCACAGTGTGGAACCAACAAACTTACTGCACACAAACGCACACACATATACAACAACGCCCCCATGCACACGATAAGAGTTCCAGGTCAGGGACGGGACATATTGAATATGAACAGAACATGACCATAGGATGCAGGATGAGGACGACAACATGAAATACGAAGAACTGCGGTTCTTCCCTCTCTCCCTCTCTCCTGTTCACAGTCATCCCCACACTCAGCGTGTCCTCGGGTTGCCCTGATCAGAGAGCGGTGGGACGGCGTGTGCGTGTGCTCATCCCAAAGTACATCGTGACCCCCGTAGCACCCACCACGCCGCCAAGACAGCGGAGACAAAGCCCTGCTGGCTACGGGCAAACACGCTTTGAGTGGACAAAGTTTTGTATCTGCGTGAGCTGATTCTACAAACCCATGCACACACACAAATTCACACAAAATCCCACACACAGTCACACACACACGCACACATATATACACACACACACACACACACACACACACACACACACACACACACACACACACACACACACACACACACACACACACACACACACACACACACGACAACAGTGGCAACCGAGAGTAATTGCCTTAATGGATTCCTCAGTTGTTCAATAAAGTGGCCGCTGTCTGGCTGAGTATAGAAGTAGGAAGGTAAAGAAACAATTAAAGAGAGGACTCCCCGCTCCTCTCTCCAACGGACAGCCAGCCGCAGATTGGATGTCATGAATGTGTCAGAGCGGCCATGAACAAGGTTTTGACATGCCCTAATGGAAAACGACTGAATACCGCTCTCTGTGTCTGTGTGTGTGTGTGTGTGTGTGTGTGTGTGTCTGACTGACCATCCATCTGTGTGTGTGTGTGGGTGTGTGCTTGGGCGTGTGTGTTGATGGAAAGTGTGCCAGGTGTCAGAGCAAATTAGAACGTGGGCGCTGTTGGGTTGAGAGGAAGTCAGGAGTGCGCAAGCTGCGAGTGTGCACGGGCTACACACATTCCTTTAGCGGAGGCGTAGAGAGAACATGTACATGCTAAAACATACACACTCAAAGAAAAGCTTAAGACACACACACACAACTCAAATCTAGCATGCGCACACACACACACACACACACACACACACACACACACACACACACACACACACACCTAAGACAATGAAACTGCAACTGAAAAGGAGTCTGACATAGCCCTGTACATAATACATACGGATCAACGTTGATATAATGGGCTTTGTCCGTAACCATGCAACTAGCCACAGCTCCTAAACCCATTACTGCTGTGTATAGGCATGGCCTTCAAGGCGACCAAAGTGAACACAAGTAATAACCTCATATAAAAAAGTGAACACATGGTATGGTAAAGAAGCACGTACACGTCCTTAAATCAACAAAACACATGTATGAGTGGTTTTGTTGACGATAGTGGACGTGTTGAGGAGTGGACCAGTCCAGCACACTGCAGTATCTCCACTTGGTTCAGCGGCACTGTCAAGCAACCATCACTAACACCCTCCCCCAGCGCGCGCACACACACACACACACACACACACACACACACACACACACACACACACACACACACACACACACACACACACACACACACCATATCCGGGCTTACTATCAGCACGGAAGACAGGGTCAGTCCTTCACCAGCCCTAACGTCCAATGATTGGAGCCGAAGGGAGAGGAAGGAAGGGAGAGAGACGGAGGTGGGCCGAGGTCACGGGAGCAGACGGACAGACAGACGAACAGACAGACAGCCGTGTCAGACTCAGCACGGAATGACCCGGACACGACCGGCCAACACAAAGATGGATGGAGCAATGAGAGGCAAGGGAAAGAGGGCCGTGCAGTAGCCTCCACCTCCGCCCTGCACAGCCAGTCAGCCAGCCAGCCAGCAAGCCAGTCAGTCACGGCTAGTCAGCCAGCCAGTCAGTCAGTCAGTCACAGCCAGTCAGCCAGCCAGTCAATCAGTCACAGTCAGCCAGCCAGCCAGTCAGCCAGTCAGCCAGTCAACCACTCACAGCCAGTCAGCCAGTCAGTCAGTCACAGTCAGCCAGTCACAGTCAGCCAGCCAGCCAGTCACAGCCAGTCAGTCAGCCAGTCAGTCAGCCAGCCAGCCAGTCAGTCACAGTCAGCCAGCCAGCCAGTCAGTCACAGTCAGCCAGTCACAGCCAGTCACAGCCAGTCAGGCAGCCAGTCAGTCAAACAGCCAGCCAGCCAGCCAGTCACAGCCAGTCAGCCAGTCAACCAGCCAGTCACAGCCAGTCACAGCCAGTCAGCAAGTCACAGTCAGCCAGTCAGTCAGCCAGTCAGTCAGCCAGTCACAGTCAGTCAGTCAGCCAGTCAGTCAGTCAGCCAGTCACAGTCAGCTAGTCACAGCCAGTCAGTCAGTCAGTCACAGTCAGCCAGTCACAGCCAGTCACAGTCAGCCAGCCAGTCAGTCACAGTCAGTCAGCCAGTCACAGCCAGCCAGTCAGCCAGTCACAGTCAGTCAGCGAGTCACAGTCAGCCAGTCACTGTCAGTCAGTCAGCCAGTCACAGTCAGTCAGCGAGTCACAGTCAGCCAGTCACTGTCAGTCAGCCAGTCACAGTCAGTCAGCGAGTCACAGTCAGCCAGTCACAGCCAGTCAGCCAGCTGGTCAGTCAGTCACAGTCCGTCAGCCAGTCACTCAGTCAGTCAGTCACCCAATCAGTCAGCCAGTCACAGTCAGTCAGTCAGCCAGTCACAGTCAGTCAGTCAGTCAGTCAGTCAGTCAGTCAGTCAGTCAGCCATCATCAAACAGCCGTCCTTTACTCGTCAATCCAGAGGCCCCTTTCATCATCCTAGAAATAAACTCTCCGACTCGTCTCTCCCATTTCCTATATCACATCAGGCTGCCTTGCCCTCTCTCGAACCTCTCCCTCCCCCCTCCCTCCCTCCCTCCCTCCCTCCCCCGCTGTCTGGCAACTCCAGGCTCAGTGCCAGTCACCACATAGGCTAAGGCAGGGGCTAACGGCCGCTGACCTTCCCCCCCGACCCCCGCCCGCCTGCTCCTGAATGACACGACCCCGACACCAGGCAGCGCTGGACACACAGGAAGCCCTCCATTTTGATTAGTAGGCAGGACCTCCGCGTGTTAATTAGACCCCAAGACATTTAGGAAAACGAGCAACGGGCGCGAAAATGGGGGTGAGAAAGAGAGAGGGAGAGACAGAGAGAGAGAGAGAGAGAGAGAGAGAGGGAGAGAGAGAGAGAGAGAGAGAGAGAGCTGGCGATAGAGAAACGATGGAACGTCCGTGATTAACCTATCCAACCTGCCTCCTCTAATGCGCCCAGCTCCTCCATTCCAATGCTGCGGTTCACTAACTGTGGAGCGTTACCAGACAGTTAGCCGGGGCACTGGAGCCCATTTACCTTCTCCCTGCTGACGCTGTGAGGAGGGGACACTGTCATGTGTGGAGGGCTCCAACACACACACACACACACACACACACACACACACACACACACACACACACACACACACACACACACACACAGTTGGAAATGGCACCATTGAAGATGCAGATGGCACATTAACAACATCATTTGTAGTCTGTGTGTGTGTGTGTGTGTGTGTGTGTGTATGATTCATAGAGTAGCCTATCTCAGGCTCACGGCTGTGTCAGAGACAGAAAAATGCCTTTGTGATTATCGGGGTCTAATTGTTGTCTTTTCCACATTCTCTACTTGTTTCATTGTCTCTCACAGAGGTGCTCCACACACCACTGGCCATAGCATAGCTAACAGTAGCAAAACCATTACCTCTACTACTACTACTACTACTACTTCTGCTACAGCTACTCTAACTACTACCATCCATACCACTACTCCTACTCCATACCATTCCCCTGCTACAGTCCTGGTTACCTGGCAGCAGCACAGGGTTGCCCCAGAAGACGGTACACAGCCGCCTGGCGCAGATGGTTCTGAAAGTGGACCGGATTCGACTGGATACTCCTGGGAAAGACACAAAACACACACACGCACGCACGCACGCACGCACGCACACACACACACGTTAGTATCACGTGAAAAGACGACAGCATTTCACCATAGCACCGTATTGTCTGCTCCTATATCCAGCCTACATCCAGCCAAACAAGACTCCCATCACATTACCAGGTGAAGCCATTCTGGGCCCCACTTCATCATGGCCAATCTCTGCTCAAACCTTGTGTCTCTATTCACAGAGTTCTAATCCCTGCTCAAACCCTCAGTCTCTATTCACAGAGTCCTTGGTCTAGAAAAATGGGGGAATCAAATGCAGGGGAAAATGCGCAAGCCGGCTGAAGGCGGTTCGGAATATAAAAGAAGGTCCCTGGCCGGTTGCCTGTCCTGCTGCCACCTGCCAGCTTCCAATTGAACCGTTGCTGCTGCTAATAGGCGCCCAGCATTCCAGCCTCCTTCATCGCCAGGAAGAGGAGGGGGACGCCCGCAATGAGAACTACCATGGGCTATCTTATAAGCTGGGAAAATGAACGAATCTCTCTGAATTATACGGACCAGTATAATATTGCCAAGTGAAAAAAAAAATGCTCGTGTCTTTAAAGCTTCGCTTTGAAGCATAGAAACCGGTCGTATTGAAAGTTTACACGCAAAAGGCGAGTGATTCGTCGAGAGCCTAATGCACTTCCCTCGAGAGGCAAAGTTTTGCTTAAACTCATTTCGATCAGTCATTATCAGAGGCTAGCGCGGTGCATCTCTCCCCAAACCTGTTTAGAGCCTCCCCTATTTCATCCGAGTAGAAACAATTACCTGAGTGGGCCCTGGCTCCGTGAAGCCCTCCATGGTAATTACAGCCATTCGTCTCCTGCTTTAACTAAACGTCTGGCATTTAGCTGAAATGAACAACCAACGGACAAATGACTGCACAACTTTTTTTTGTGTGTTTTTACGCTTGCCAACTCCTAGCTGTGTGTTCCATTGCCAACGTCTGGTTCTCTTAGCTCTTTATTTTAGGGATAAAACGGGCTGATTTAAAGATAAATCGTTATCTAAAAGGCTGCTCCAGTTTCGTCACTAAATTCAAACATTTAGCTAAAGTTTGTAACCAAGAACCTATTCGCCTAGTGAGTTGTGAGCAAATAAGGCTTGACAGACGTGTGTATTTCTGTGTGTCTTTGGGATGAGTGTGTGTGGGTGTGTTACAGAAACTGTCAAAGCCACGGGGACTCTATTGATAGGCAGAGACAAAAGGCAAAGCAACAGTCACTGATGATGAAGCACATTGTCTCAGTCACACCCCTACCTCGCACCTAATGGGAGAACTAATGGCCAAGGGAGTTGCCAGCCTCCTCGTTATATTTCTCTTTAGCTGTGTGTGTGTGTGTGTGTGTGTGTGTGTGTGTGTGTGTGCCCGAGTGCGCGTGCGCAACCCTCGCGTGCGCAAAGTTGAGGGGGGCTGGGACAATTCTCGGAGGTAAACTCAAATCAGACGGTGCCAATCCTTCCAGCCAAAACCTGAAGGAGCACACGATTGGATCTCAGAACAGAACAGTTTGGCGGAGACGACATACTCAAAGCCGGCGTGGCGCTTTGACAGCGTCGGAGGGGAGAGGAGGAAGAGACGCGGCGAGGCAGGGCGGCGGAGACGATGGCGGGCCCGTAGAAGAGGAGGAGGAGGAGCGCAGACAGACCCGCAGACTGACAGATGTGCAAAGAAGCCTGAGCGAGAGAGAGAGAGAGAGAGAGAGAGAGAGAGAGAGAGAGAGAGAGAGAGAGAGAGAGAGAGAGAGAGAGAGAGAGAGAGAGAGAGAGAGAGAGAGAGAGAGAGAGAGAGAGAGAGAGAGAGAGAGAGCTGCAAGAAAAACATCACAAACAGCCGCGCATCAAACGGTCGCCTCGTCTGAGCCGGTCCCCCTTATTCTCTCTCTCTCTCCGTCTCCCTCCTGCTGTGGAAACTAATATTATACCCAATCCATTTAGAGAGGTGGCAAAAGAGTTGACACGGCCCCTTTCTGATGGCCCGCAGCCGCTCTCACCCCCCCCCCCCCCTCCCCCCTGACGGGGTTCTGAAAGCCTTAGAATCACAGACGACAGTGGGAGGATGCACGGCGCCGAGAGAAGAGCCGAGGAGGGATGGCGTTCTCACTCCGGCAGCCGCTAATGACGCGAGGTTTTGAGAGGGTACGACGAGGAAAGAACATGACAAAATGAGAGAGAGAGAGAGAGAGAGAGAGAGAGAGAGAGAGAGAGAGAGAGAGAGAGAGAGAGAGAGAGAGAGAGAGAGAGAGAGAGAGATCCAATGGGCCCTTCATGAGATGAAGAAATGCGGATCGCCCACCAAATGTTTCGGCGAGAGAGAGAGAGAGAAAGATGGGAGACAGATGAGAAGAAAATGATTCACACACACACGTACGCACACGCACACGCAGCGCACATAAAGCGACAAACTGACACGACAAAGGAAGCCGTCAAACATTGTCTTTTCCTGTCTGCCCTCGCCTTTTCAATGCGACGTTGAATTAAGTAAGCAGCTGTAAACATCTCTGAACACAGAAGGACTTTCAAAGGGCATTCCGAGAGGCAACAAAGGCAAACATTGACTGAGCGACGGTCACAGATTACACGGGGACGTGGCCCGGGCCGAGGAGCACAGCCACACACGGGCACGTTGCGTTTGGAAGCACGGTGCTCTTACAGGCACTGAACTCCCGTTTATCACGCATGTAAACTTTGGCCGAATGAATAGTTCGTTCGTTTCGATAGAGGACAATAGACAATCACGCGATGACTTGCGTTTGCAAATTTCAAATTTGGCCGTTTATTTCAGTTTCGTCACTAATGTGCACACTTATCGTTAGCTTTATTCTACTGATTGATCCACATGGATCCGCAACCGTCCACCGTCCCCATTGCCACGCATCAAGCCCTGTAACACATCTGTAATGAAGCTGGAGTCAAACCGATCGAACGCGGCTACTTTCTAGAACTCCCTCCACGACAAGCGCGCGTGTCGACATGGCGTTCGGAAGCGAACCCGTCCATGTCGTAAAGCTGTGGACTCGTTCAAAGTTCACCTCTGGAGGTCACGCCTGAGTGTACAACGGTGATGAAGCACACAATGGCTTGATGACGACCCCCCCCCCCCCCCCCCCCCCCACCCCTCCAAACATTCTCAGGGCGGTCTAACACTGCACTCCAGCAGTTCCCGGCAACCGTGAGTGCCTCGGCTTTAACCTCAGAACAACACGATTCAAAACCAATGGCAGACCGTGACGTCAATTTCAATTGACAGAGTGAGAGGTCTCGTGTGTTTGAATAAGCAGTCTGGCTTTCAGCGTTTCCTAACATCTCAAAACACCATTTTTGCCCTCGCTCAGCGTCTGAAAGACATTTCTCAAGTGGGAAAAAGAAGGGTTGCAACAGGAAGAAACAGAGATCAGGGGCGGTAGAGTGATAGAGAGAGAGAGGGAGGGAGAGAGGTAGGGTGTGTGTGTGTGTGTGTGTGTGTGTGTGTTTCTGCAGTGCAGTGGAGGCAGGGTAACACGATGGGGCCTAATGGAGTGGGCGTCGGGGAGAGGACAGGTGCAATGGTCTGACTAACTGGACCTACGATGGACAGACGAGAGGGAGAGAGAGGAGAGGAGAATGAGGGAGGGAGGGAGGGGGAAGGTGTAATGGACTGTCTTAACAGTTGAAGCCACCTTGAGATGGAGGAAGAGAGAGGTGAGGTCGGAGAGGGAGTAGACGGCGGGTCAGAAACAACCAGCTTTGGCTGTGGTCTGCTCCATTAAACCACACACAGACACACACACACACACGCACACACACTCACACACGCACACACACGCACACACACGCACACACACACACACACACACACACACACACAGACAAAGTCCTCGGAAAGTGCTGCAAGCAAGTGGGAAGCAGAGGTCAAATCAGCTCCACAGAGGCACACTCCTTTTCAACAAGAGGATACGACATGATCAGTCGCACACCCTGTACCTCAGGAGAGGAGCCTTTGGTGATTGGGTTTTTGGACTCTTTCAATTCCTGCCTGGCCCTTCCAGAGTTGCTGTTGTGCGAGGGACCACCCCCGTCACAAGCCAAGGCCCTGTTTGAAGCCAAGGCCCTTTACATCCCCCTGTGTCCTGTTCTAAAGCAGGGTGAAGAACAGACCCACCCCTAGCCCTGTTCATCTCCCTTCCTCTGGGCCCACTGCTGGGCTGTGGCTTGCCATGTCAAACACTTACTGCAACACCCGTACATGCACATGAAACGCACATTGCCAAGTGTAAGCCGCAAGAAGACAATGGAACCAAGCAGAACGCAAAAAAATAAAACCAAAGAAATACACTCCCTACTTTTTTCATATGCAAACATTTCAACTGAGATGACACCGCCCTATACACACACACACACACACACACACACACACACACACACACACACACACACACACACACACTGTATATAAACTGTATATATGTATACGTATGTATATATGTATATATATATATATAGGTATGTCTGACACAGAACCTCTTTTCCAAAATGAAGTCCTGACCTGTGAGCGTGGCTGAGGGCGAGATCGGGCCTCCTTAGCCTCATGTAGCAGACCACCAGCTGGCCCTCAATGAAACTGACCACCAGGGAGATGTCCTCCATGTCCGCCTGCAGCGGGTCTGCCAGGACGGAGCCTTGGGAGCACAGCTGTGGGGGAAAGGAGAGGCCGTCAATAGGTGCAAAGGTGAGCCGGCGTAGCTGCCTGAGACATCCCCGAAATCTCTGCTCATCGTCTGCTTTACATGTTCAAGCTTTGACACAACAGTGCTTACTTTGCCTCACCGGCAAGGGGTTTGGACAAATGAGCAGACATTAGCCTTTGAGGTCGAAAAAGAGAGTCGTGGCATTTTGCACGACAGAGAGTTGTGAGATGGGGTACGATGAGGATAAGATACCCAACCTAACCTTTCCACTTAACACAGGTTGAACAGCGGTTTGGCTTTGAGCGTGAGCGCCATACGGGGACAAGAAGTGAGACAATAACACGTTCATCTTTGAGAGAAAGATTTATTCAACCTAAAAAAAAAACCCGACCTCAACAACAACAACGTCACAACAGCGAAAGCAAAGGAACCGTTTGACTCAATCCTCCGCCTACAAAACGAGGCCAATAATCACAACCACTAAAGCATGTCGTACATGAAGAATGTCACTGGGAACATTGCTTGTTGACCGATTCTGTCCGAGTTCAAACTCAGACCATTGCCCCATTAGCCGGATCACTCAGGCAAAATGGCATTCTGGAGTCCTTTCCTTTGCTTCTCTTGTCCATCCTGTAGACAAACTGTCATTCACAAAACCAAGTTTCCACAGGAGCATTTTCTTGGAGCTCCCCCAGAGTCTCGCACTACAGAAAGCAAACCAGTCCATCTATCCTCTGTGTGGACCCTTCCTAATGCTACTTTCTGACATTAATGACACCTAACAAGTGTTTTAAGCCAGAACACAATTTGACCCTCTGGGCCACCATATACAACTTATGCTGTGAGGCGCTCACATTTCTATTTGACACCTCTGAGTGTTCCACAACAGCGTCCGAGAAACAATCCCCCCACCATAGGCAAAGCGGGGAAAAATATATAAATCTCCAACGTATCAATCTATAAATTCTCACATCGCCTCGGAATTGAGGTTTTGAAGGTGGACAGACAGCAAAACGAATAATGAAAAAATCATAAATAACTGTGAAATGAAAGTGTGTGTGTGTGTGCGTGTGTGTGTGTGTGTGTATTTGCGTGGCGGAGATTGAATCTAAATATCTACAGTACCTGCAGGGCGGTGTGTAGGCGGCTGGCGGCCACGCCGTATTTCTTCCTCCGGTAGTAGGAGTCGGCAGCCTGTAAGGCTACATCCAGCCATTTGTCAATTTGAGGCAGAAAGCTGAGATTAGGTCCACATGGAGGGGCCTTTATATCAGACCCCTGACACATTGATAGGGAGGTGGCGCGGGAGTAGGGGGAGGGCAGGGCGACGCTGGGGGAGGGGAGGAGGGAGGAGGGCCGGTGGGAGGGCTGAGAAGTGGACGGGCTGAAGGCGGAAGAGGAAGAGGGGGAGAAGGAGGAGGTGGGGGAGGCAGGAATGGCAGACTCGTTGATGACAGGCAGCATCTCCTCTCCAAAGGCCAGGGTGTTCTCCACTTCGGCCAGCCTCTTCAGGGAGACTCGAGGGAGTGGAGGGAGTGGAGGGAGTGGAGGGGACTGTCTCCCTGTGGCCTTCTTGTGGCTCTCTTCCTGTGTCTGTACATCCCTGCACTCTGTTTTCCTCTTCTTGAATTTGTTCCTCTCCTTCCTCCTCTCTCCTCCTGGCCTCTTGATCAGACTAAGATCCTTTATGGAGGTCTGGCCACTGCTTCGGTTAGGAACTGCCTTTTTCTCCCTGCTGGACTCCTTTTGTCTCTCTGTGCTGGTTTTGCTTGACGACTTGTCCTCTGACACATCTTGAGTCATCACGAACTTGGAAACGAGATAAATGGTCTAGTGAATGAATTGAGCCAACATTATGCCCTGATGTAACACCTACAGAACTGCTCCTAGTTTTATCTATAACACATTTTACATAAAGTCATGGGTCCAAAGCAATTTAACAAACATAATTTTACTGTTGTCAATGTGGATACTATATCAGTGTAGACATTATTACAGAAAATGCAAAATAAAAATAGATAGACAAGCTGGGTGGTTAGTATTCGTCATTTATAATACTACAGGATTCACTAGTTACGCTCATGTAAAAACAGAGGAAAGAAACTTGCTTCAGACTTCAGCGGTTTACAAACCAGAAGTTTATCGACCAAATAGTCACACCCCCATGGCCTACGTAATGTCTCCAATGTAGACCTACTGGAGCAGCATGCGCAATATGTCCTAACTAACAACGGGTTATGCAACAAGAAAAGGTAGCGCAAGCTAATGAAACTTTGATAAAGGCCCCGCGGTTTGAAAACGCAGGCGACGTACTTCAAAAAGTATTGCACTTAACTTTGCTCACTTTGTGCGCAAAGCAACCCGACTGGAATTAGGCTGGAAACACATTAAAATAGTGATCCTAGGAAGTAGCCAGGTAAGTGTGGATTCGTTCAAAGCACATTCCTATTTGCCCATGTCAAACATAGCCATCCTGTCTAAAATTACAGCACCGGCCTACACAGTAAACTTGGTTTTCCATGTGCACAGAATTACATCATTAATTCAATTATTTTTGCTTATATTATTTTATAGCTACCCACCTCTTTTGGGATTATTTGTGTAAGGACGGAGGACCGATCGCTTGTTTTGTAAATCAACATTCTAAAGCGTGTTGCATGAACAGTTCTGGAAACCTTTTTCAAAGTTCTATTTATGTGGTTCTATTTGTCAGTTTACGCTCCACTTTTGCCATGAGAAGTGAGTGCTGTGTATTCATACCTGCCTGTTTGATACGTTCTACACAATTGAATGTGTTCCTTTATGGTTACTGTGTCAATATAGATTTTTTTTTGCTTGTTTATTATCACAACCGTCGACGGTATTGAACTACGAATATGATGAGGCATTTTTAGGCATCTGTTTGATCTATCCTCTCCAACTTCTATAGATTCCACTATTGTCTCTTTCTGTCCACAAATTTTTCTTAGAATAACTTGCACACCATCTCTCTCATAAGTGTCAATGGAGCACTTAAACCTGAAAGTCCAAATTAGAGAAAATATTTCAATGCAGATTGCCCTCTAGTCCCTATATATAGCCTGTACTATCAGTAAAGTAGTCTGGAACCCTTTCACTGGGTAATGTGCATTTGCCATTTAATTTAGCCGCTTATAAGATAACTGAAAAATGTGTTTGTGCACGTGTGTGTATTTATGTTTGTGCATGAGTATGTGTGTGTGTGTTTCGTAGAGAAAGAAGGAGGATCCGCTCCACAGGCTTTCTGTGAAGGGACGTCAGATGCCTCCGACAAAGACGGGGCTACAGTTACTGTGGTAACAAATACAGCAAGGCGGAGCAATTAAAGGGTGAGCGCTAGACGACTAGAGACTAGAGAGGGTGAAACAAAGGAAAACGCATCGAGGTATTGGACGAGGACAGTGGATGACGGTCTATAGCCAGAACCGCTCACACAGCTCTTTCTCCCCTCCGTGCCTTGGCCATGGTTTCCTCGAAAATGCATATAAATAGCTGTTTATATTCCTCTTAGTTTCTGCTTACTTCTGTCTTTAGGCTGGCAGGGTGGCTGGCTCCTCTGGGATGCACTGCTTGGCCTGCCAGGGAAGTGAATATAGTATATTTATAAAGACCCTCGCTGCGGCCCCCAGTTATTACTAGTCCATTAGGGCCCCGAGCTCAGAGGAGAGTAAACAGCAGTTCTCCCTGTGACCAGAGCTGGACTGCAGTGTGTTTCCGTGAAATACACTTATTGCTTTACGGTGTTTTTACATCCTTATTTGTCTGCAGGGAAGGCTGGGAGTGTAGCAGGGGGGAGAGAGTGTGAGCAAGAGCCGTTACGCTGAAGTCGTAGATCTGGGGCTAAGGAAGTGCCCTCGGACACCGGTGCACTTTAGAAATCCGGAGCCTTTTTATTTTTCATTCTTGCTCTATCTCTTCCCGGCTCCCTGTATCTCGGGTAGTAATGAGGCGAGCTCATCCATATGTATATCAACTATATTACTGGGGAGAGGGGGGAAGAGAGAGAAAGAGGTAGAGATACAGAGAGAGAGTGTGTAAGGAGACAGTACAGTACGTATGCTAAGTTTATGCTGAGTCCACTGGCCTGTCTCTTAGATTTCACTCAGTTGGACGTAACTGGTTCTCCCAGACAGATCCTAGATATGATTTATATGTGTACCCACAGAGACCCTATATGAGATCTGAAAGGCAGGGTACATTGTTTAAGTGTGCTTCTCTATTAAGTATAGGTTTGCATTAAACAGTAGCTTTAAGAAGGCAGTTTGAAAACCAGGGCAAGCCTGCAGGCCAATCCTAATGCGATAAAGACTGTGGATGTCTCCTGGTGCTTTGTGTGTGTGTGTGTGTGTGTGTGTGTGTGTGTGTGTGTGTGTGTGTGTGTGTGTGTGTGTGTGTGTGTGTGTGTGCGCGTGTGCGTGTGCGTGTGCGTCATCACGTCTTCAGCCTACAATACTCCAAAACCCAAAGGGAACCACCTCCAACGATAATGTAACACCGTTTGACAGCCATAATGCATCGTGTGGTGGGCCCCACTGTGGGGGCCGACTGGGGGGTTTTGTATGAGACGGACTGCTAATTGTCGTCTGGATCGGGACATGTTTGCGTTGTTTTCTTTATTTTGTTATTCTATTTTTGTTATTTTTATTACATTATGTGCCTTGTGAACAGGGAACTGCTGCAAAAGAGACGTAGTCTCGGGCAGTTCACCCTGAATAAATAATTTACATAATAATAATAATAATAATAATCTACAAAGGAAGCTATGTATCGATGAATACTAAAGCAGCCCTGCTGTCCTGTCCGGAATGAAACCAGACTCACAATTACAAAAACATTTTATTTGAGGTGTGAAAATGTGCACGCAGCCATATGAATTCACTTTCAAAATACATAATTCGCGCTTTTTTCTTCTTGAAAAGCAGTTCAGTGTCTTAATCTAGTAACGTTGTTCACCATTCTGACAGGGTCATGCAGTGCTGATTATATGAATAATGTAGCAGGAGACTGAAGCAGGCATACAGGATGGACGATTGGCTGGATGGTTGTTGGACTGGATGGATGGAGGATGGATGGATACAATGCATTATCATTAGGCTAAAAAAGAGGGGGCTCTAATCTAAAATTCATATTCATCGTAAATGAATATCATATTAATTAAAGTCATCAGCCTGTAACTGATGAACAATACAAACAAATTAGCTTTTAGGAGACTCCCACACTGCTCCCAAAGTATTTGCATAAACAGATTGTGCAGGGAAGTGCTTTTGTCACTTTTTTTGTCGACCGCACCCCCCCCCCCCCCCCCCCACCCCCACCCCACGCACCCCAAAAGTAACAGACGCCCAATACTGATTGCCCACGTAATCTTAATTTCAACCCCAACTCGTCCAAAAGTAGTGAAACCAATTCCAGTGCTGACCCCCGTGACTGCAATCATAAACCTGACCCATAAACCCTACACTTTGCCAATGCTTCATCCAATCCATATGCCATCAGATTTATATGAAGGTAAATCAGGGCGGGGGATAAGTATCTTGGTGGGTAGATTAATAGAGCGTGGTGGGGAGTAAAAGTGGATGAGAAAATGCTTTAGGGCCACACGAAGAGACCCACTATCCACGGCCTCGTATATTCTCCTCCCAAACGATGCCGTTACACTTCAAATTAAACAGACTGAGGCGAGGAGAGGGGAGGGGGCTGTCTGAATATACTGCCTGTGATTTCTGTCTCGTCCCCTGTTGCGTGGTCCAGCTCTCGTCTCATCAAACCGGCTCCCCGTGTGGGGAAAGTGGAGTGACTCTTCAGAGCGCCACAATGGAGATAACTCAGTTGTCGGACAATTTCTGTCATTTTGGCCTATCTGTTTTTATCATCATTGATTAGGCTTCTCCCCTGGGTCTGTGCAGTGTGCTGTTTGTGTGTGTGAGTGTGTTTGTCTCAGAGGGGCTATGCCTATGTGCTTCGCTGTGTCAGAATAACGGATGGGCCCGCAGGGCGAGTCTATATCCCAGAAAAGGCTGCACTGTGTGTGCAGAGTGCGGCATGTCTCTGTGTGCTCGTGTGTGTGTGTGTGTGTGTGTGTGTGTGTGTGTGTGTGTGTTTGTGTGTCTTCTGCTCGATTCACTACATCACACAGTATTACTTCTCAGAGAGCTGGTAATTACTGGGATGGTAAATTCCCTCAATCACTAGTGACACACACACACACACACACACACACACACACACACCTTTTAGGATGAGCGCTCAAGTCAATACCTGAGGAAGAGAGAACAGAGGCATTGTTTTGTGGTTCATGACTTTCATATTGTTGTGTTGTTGTGTCATGGTTCAGAAAAACACTGTGACCTCTATACCATATGGTGCCTTTGGTCTAGGTCGGTGCCAGGCAGTGCTGACAACATGCCAATATGACATTACATACTTGAGTAAGAAATATATGGCTTATACATGAACCATGTAAATACAGTTTGCGTAGTTGGATCGGCTTGTTTTTCAAGCTCCCTGGCGCTGTCTAAAAGCTCCATATAATACAATATTCATAGAGACATATAGTAGGACTCCAAGACTTTCTGTTTCTGTCAATTCCAAAACATCATTACATGACACTAAACCTTTTTTTAATGACTTCATTTTTCTTCCCCTCACAAATATTGACAATCAACCAACGAAACGGCGCCACAAATGACAGCGTTCTCCTATTGACACACATTGTTATAATCTGCCTATCAATTCCCTCCAGGTCGCTTGCAATTCTCTCAGCCCATTTTGGATATGTGCATTGGGCTTGTGTTGTGCATTATGTTGATCTGATTGCTGAGTTGTTTGAGTTACGGAGCTGTTATGAGGGCTCTGTGCTGCCAGGCAGTCAGTGAGGAGTGGGTCTCTTTAGCCCTGGTCTGTTATGTAATGACAAGTGTATTGGTGAATGTCTTGTATAGAGTGAGACCCAGTGGGCCACAGTGAGGTGGATGGGTCAAGCCGACACTGGTCAAAGTGAAAGCGCTATTATTGTCTTGGATTGACACTTAAGGAAGGACAGCTAAGAAAAAACCTTATACATACACTATATAGTGAGAAGACAGTTCATGGAATATTCCATTTGGATTGTCAGCCATTCCAATATTAGAGAAGTAACAAAATGCCCCATATTCTCTCTATTCATTGTGGGCTATGGGGGAGGGGGCCTGTCTTCCTTGATTACTCTTGTCAGCTGGCAGCGGTCTCCATGGGGAGGCCCTGACAACCTTCATGTTCTTCTAGAATTGCAAATATATATTTATATTTTGGACACATTATTTGCTAACTTTTTGTCCTGTGCTCTCAAATGTCTATAATGACATTTTCAGTTATAGAAGTAAGAGAATTGTGTGGCAGGCTATATGAACACACATTAAACTAGATTCTGTAGGACATGGGCACATCCATCTGCTCCACATCTTTGGCACGTCACTCCGATTCTTAATGGATGGTCTGACATCTCTTTTCCCATTCCCAACAGGTCGATTACACTGAAAATGTGAGAGTTCTGAAAGGTGCTAACCAGCTTCAAACACTTTACCAGATTTCCTGCTGAACCCAAATCTGATTCTATCACCCGTTTACATGGCCGTGATCAGATTAGGCTGGACTTTTGAGCAGAATATGATCTGTTCACCGGGAAATTCACTTTCTCCATTCAGAACCCTGGGGAGGACAAGGTGGATACAACTGTCAGCGGCCGGCCTCTCTAGTCTCCATTACATTTCTCTCCATTCCTAGGAGAAACTTGCACATTCCAGAGCATGTCAGCTATACACTTTTATGACTGGTCTAATGGATGGGACTTGGCTAGCGAAGCCGGTCTAGATGGGTGTTTTCGTAGATGGAGCCATGGTCTGTGGGATTTGTTTGGCTGAAGATATTTTGATATAACATGTTGAAATATAAAATGAGAATACAAAAACTAAATCTGTTAAACAGATGCTACTTATGTATGTTTTATCAATCTATTTTTCAATTCGATTGATTTGAGAATTAGGTTAATGTTTATGTTATGTGCTGAGTGAATTAAAGCCCCCAATTAGCATGATGATACATGTGGCGACACTAACGTCTCTGTCCTGGTTCAAGTTGTATTCCCTTATATTAACCTAGATTATCTTTGTTGATACAGAGAGAAAGGTTCAGAAATGCATCTTCATAATTTGCACAAATTGCTCATATTTTCAGCTTTTAAACACTTCTCTTGTTGATGATAGTGATGTGAGCCTGTAAACAAAAAAAGGTCATTTTTAAAACGAGATATGATTAACTATTTATGCAGGTTCTTCGAGAAATGAGATTTTTATTCTAACACGATTCTGTCAGCCTGCAGTAAATCGTGTGAGAATTGAATTAACCTGCGATAACACTGCCTTGATTAAACATGAACTGCGTCATTACCACATCCCCGCAGTTTTCTGCAGAATCCCTCACTTTGATCACACACTCACACATAAATAACACACGTACATTACACACTGTCTGAGAGAGGAGAGAGATGCACAGCTGTATACCTACATCTTAACGTTAAATATGTTTATGCTTTGAGTATGATCAGAAGCGATTGAGTTCAACACTATCAACTACCAGTGTGATGTCGGCTGAGATGGAAGTTAGGTAGCCTATGGAATAGTCTGCAGTAGGTTTCTTTCCTGGACCGTCTCCTACTTGGTATGCTGTTCACTGTCCTAAATGAGAGCGACTGGCGAGAGAAAGGCGGCAGTTCAGCCTTCAAACTTTGCGGGGCTCACGGTTCCACCAAAACGATATATTTGCGAGTGTGGTGTACACTGTGTACTATCCTTCAGGGAAGTCATGAGCAAACTCTAAACGCTCGACGGTTATTTGGGCGCCCGGGAGACGGTAATGAAGCCTGGGAGTCTGTGCTTTTCGGAAAAAAAAATAAGTCCTGTCCGCCCCCGCTTCCAGCTCTGGCACCGCAACCGATCGTTTGGACGTTCGGATGTGGGGCGACTGGTTTGATAAAACTGGAAACAGCTTAAAGGATTTTTGTCGTGTGATATTCTAGTGAGCTGTAGAAAGTTCCCTTCGCACACAAGGTAGGTTATGTTTTACAGCGTTTTGTTTGTTATTCTGTTTGAAAAATAACCCCAAAAAGAGTGGTGTGTTAAATATCTGTTTGGTCATTATTTTATGAAGGTTTGGCTTTGATAATGCGCGTGTGAGAGATTGAGCGTATCAGATGTAGCAATATTCTACCGCAGAAGTTGGAACTCTTGACTTGACCATATAGCAGATAACTGTTGAACTAGGCGTCTTTTTTTCTCCTAAACATGGATCTAATGAATTAGGCTGTGCCTGCCGCCTCAATAGTCTAGTATCATTACGTCGCTGTCCATGGTACTGCATCTAACGGTGGGCTACTATTCATGGTCCTTACCCGAAGGACATCTAGAGCTTCTCGTTTTCTTTCTCTTATCTCTCTGTCTCTATCTCTGTCCTTCTTCCCCCATCTTTGTCACCACGTTCTCTCTCTCTCCCCCTTCTTCTGAGTGGCGCAGTCTTATTGTAGACTCAGCCTTGGCCTGATTGACCCCCAACTTAAATATGGTGTGTTGTAGAAGAGATGGCTTGTTGTGACAGCAATACTGGTCAGTAGAAGACTATGCCCCCACCCCATCCCTTAAAATTGGCCTGTAGATGGCACTCTTGCTACTATAAACGCACACACACCAGGACCAGCACACGCATTCTTAGTGCACGCACCCGCTCACGCACAAAAACACTTTTTTTTCACACCCTAGTCTATCCCCCACCCCTTCTCTGCCTCTCTTTTTTTCCCTCGCCCTCTGACACACACACACCCACACAACTACCTATTAATCCTGATGCAGCTCTGTCAGGGCGGGGGTAATTGCGGTCTCATTGGGGAGGAGAGGGGAGGTTTTGGGGGGCTGGGGATGGCACAGCCTGGTGATTTAGTTGAGGCCGTGTGAGGCCACCTAATGGAGGCTCCTCACTGTCCATTTAGTCAGCTCCAGTGCCGGGGGATGGATGGGATTGTCTGATCCAATGACTGGAGCCCATAGACAGTGTCCCACTTGGAGAGCCTCGACTCAGAGACTTCCTCCAGCATCCCTCCACCTTTCCCTTCCTCTCCAGTCCACTCTCCCGCTCCTCGGCCGCCGTGTTGACCAAGGCGATTCGCTTATTAAATGGAGGCTGGAAGACGCACAGCCTGAGCTCCATGTAGATGAACTCTGCCTCGTCAAAGAAAGGGGGGTCGTTTGATTACACAGTGTGTGTGTGTGTGTGTGTGTGTGTGTGTGAGAGTTGATCTTTCTCCATTCATTAACAGCTAAATGTGCGTGCTCTGCTGCCATGTTGTAATTAACTCTACGTGTTGTAGTGGATGTTTACTCCCTTTGCGGGCACTAACCGAGTGACGTGTGTGTGTGCGCGTGTGTGCGCACGTGTGCACTGTAGCTCTGGAGAAAAATTTCAATAACAAAATAAAGGGAAAGTGCCACCAACCCACATCACCGGCTCCTTTTCCTCGGTCCTGGGGTCATGCCCTAATAAGCAGGCTGCCTGCCCCCCTCACGTCAGCTGCCTCGGTCCCTCAAGTGTCCCCCTGATTTGACCCTCCATTTGGCTGACTGGAGAGTTCCCCTGGCCTTGTTCAACCCCCTGCTTCAATTTCGGCTGCTGAAACGCTCAACGAGTGCTTGATTTCTAGCCCTTTTTGCCGCCTCAATAAATCCCTATCATTTTACAGAGGGAAAGACCTTAGGGAAGGAATCAACCCCACCATGTCGACTTTTAGAAAACGTCTGTCGAACATTGTCAACGCAAAGTCTTTGTAACAGCAAGAATAGGTGTCTCAAAATATCTTGGGCTAATCCTGGATTTAAGACCCTGTCGCCTATTTTTGGGCACTTTCAGTAAAACATTTATTAAACTTATCTTTATCAAAATAATCACAACTTATAAATAATAATACGTAAAGAATCATATTATTGCATTGTCCAGTCCTGTGCGCCTCTACAGCAATAAGCAGTGAGTCAGCAATTATTGTCCATTGAATTACACATTTTCAACAAAAAAAAGTTAATATTTAATAAACCAGAAACCTGTAAGCTTCTAACGAGTCACTATACAATTACTTTATCGTTTTAGATCTAATAATTACCCCTTTCTTTGTAAATTGTCAATTTCAAATACTTTTACTCCCATAGCAGACCGCGTGGATAAAAGCCGGAGTCCTACACTGCTTGAATTTGCCTTATAAAAGGGCCAAATGCACACAGTAGTTTTTTGCTCTTTGATTATATAAACAAGATTTCTTTTAGATTGGCTAATGGAACGCTCTCCGCAGAGTGCCGTCGGTGGTGTGTGTGGCCATCAAATGTAATCGTCACCAATAGAATTCACAGTGGGCTTTTTGTGCATCGCTTCCAGGATCTGAGGGAGAAGCAGCCAGACTTTTAATGGCCTACTAAATCTGTGCCTGAGAAATGACACGGCAACAAAGCCTGTTGTGGATGCAATGTGGGGCCCCGGGCAACGGCTCCAAACAAAAGTTTATTTATCAAATTAGTCAAAGTCTACCAAATCAATCAGTATGTAAGAGTGATAATTGGCTGATGTGGAAGTGAAGCAGGGACTGATTTCTACAACGCATGTTTGAAAGAAATGTTTCAGCAATGCACAGCGTGTTTGTCATTACAGTATTTGTGATGTGCGCAAATGAGAATGAAATATGTAAGGAGAAGGTCCACGGAATGTCCGTGTGTGCTCGAGTGATTGTGGACAATGGAGCACGTTAACTGAAGTGTATTTGCATTCCAATTGTCTAGCTGCGTGTTCTTCTCCCCACCACGCACACACACACAGACACACACTCACAAACTGTGCTCCCATCTCTCGCCACTGGAGAAATGGCCTTCTCTTGAACTCACTTAAGGAAATGCTTGCTTAATTCAAAGTGTCTCTGTGTGGGCAAACTGACACACACACACACACACACACACACACACACACACACACACACACATCCCATCCTATCACATGTAATCAAAGGCTGGATCTCTGCTCAGAGCCACGCGGGTCAGTTGTGCGTATCAGTCAGTGAATGGCTTGGGCCGGGTAATTGAATGGCCCCGTTTAAGATGGTGCACTGAGATTTTGTTCAGTCAAAGGACAGACTCCCCACTATGCAGAACCCCCCCCCCCCCCCCCCCCCACCCCCCACACACACCCCCCCACACACACACACGGCCATTTGTTTGTTTTGTTAGTGTGTACATGTTGGCGGGCATGTCCCCCGCCGGGCCCTAAGTGTTATTCCGAGTAAAAGGTGTGCTCATGTTCTCTAGATGATTGATTTGTTGTGCTGCTGTTCTGACGTGGACGCCAGCATGGGGCCAGGGCCAAAGCTGTCCGCTGTGTGTGTCAGTGCGTCCCCTGTGAGTGTGTGTGTGTGTGTGTGTGTGTGTGTGTGTGTGTGGTGTGGGGGGGTGTGTGCGCCTCATCTGACACCCTGCCATATGGGCGGCGTTGTCACCGCATTCACATTTGTGTGTGTGTGTGTGTGTGTGTGTGTGCTTGGCTAAGCAAGCTGATAAGTAACCGAGACCTTTCAGCCTTGACCCCGGCTTGTCGGTACTCTTTACATACAGCACAGCCACGTGCACACACACTCCGGCAGATTAAAGAGGCCAGCAGTAATACAGTAGATTGTGGAAGCTGTCCAGTAGCTGTAGATCTCTCCCTCGTTCAGGACTGTGGCCAAGGACAATACACCGAAGGAGCTGGCCAAAGCATGTTCTCTCTTTTTGTGTGTGTGTGTGTGTGTGTGTGTGTGTCTGTGTGTGTGAGGGGGGTCTTTAAATAACCATCTTTTTTTATGTAGTTTATTAAAATTTTTAAGCCTCATTGTCACGATTTTGATAAAGTGCATATTGTTTTAATCTAATTTACAAGGGTTACTCTTTAACTAGATACATTATTCACTATATTTTCATAACACGTCTCTGATTGGGCCCATATTATATCAATTTGTGAATTGTTCAAATTGCCAGGTCCTTAAGTACTCACCTCGGCAGAAGTCTCCGGGTGGTCATTTCAATGAGCCAACTAGGATAGCTTAATCATTGTCCTGGAGTTACCCGGACTGACGAACCATTAAAAAAAATCTGCTATTCTATGTCCTAACATTTAGCTGATAGGTGGCAAGCAGCGTTTATCACGACTGTCACGAAGTTGTGTTGTGAAAAAGCACTTTGCGTTTTGATTCACACAGCTGCTGACACGCATTCTGGTCACTGCCGTCAATTACCTGACACCGTGCGCTTGCCGAGCCCTCCGAAAGCAAAAAAGTTTCATTGCCAATCGCTTGAGCGTGGCTGGGTTTGTTTGTGTGGAGCGTGGAACATTTAAGCAAAGCAACGACACAACGGAACACAATCAATTAGTACTTTAATAACGGCTTATTAAAAAGGGCTTTAGATTTGAATTCATTGCCCTGCGCTACTTGAGAGCGTGTTCCAATAGGTCTCATCGGATCCGTCCTCCCCCGTTCACTTTCATTCTGTGTTCGCAAAGCAGAGCAGTAAAACACAATGTGTTAATCATTCAAGAAACTGTGTGGGCCTGCTGTGGGATTAAAAATAAATAAACACGTCACACACAACACGTATTTGAGGAAAGTGGTCCCATCGTGTCTCACCCCACCTCAGTGCTAAGGCAGAGTACAACGCGTTCCACGGCCCCCTCCTAACCCTTCATCAAGGTGACAGACCTATGGTTTTTGAAGCCCCAGGCATTTCAGAAGCCTCACTTTGTCACGGCTGTATGTAGTGGACCTGAGAAATGCTTTCGTGACCCCTCTGGAAAGTTCTCTCTCTCTCTCTGTCACACCTACACACACAAGCACACCTACACACACACCCACACCCACACACCCACCCCCCTTTATACTGTTACCGATGAGGATCGTGGTTCCTCTCCCAAGGCACTCTGGGTTGGCGTGAGGCAACTCATCTGGCCAGCTAAATAGATGGGCCGGGGAGAAATGAATGGAGTCCCTGAGAGGTGTAGCCGCGGGTCAAAATGGAGAGACAGACCTCCTGTGGTGGAGATGATGAGAGAGTGCGCTCACCTCCTCAACCCCTCCCTTTGCTCTGCAGAGAGAGAGAGAGAGAGAGAGAGAGAGAGAGAGCGAGCGAGCGAGAGAGAGCGAGAGCGAGATCCTAAAAAGTGTAACTATCCCTTTAATTTGTTCAGGACTTGCCACAGACAGACATGTTCGTTTCGAGGGTATTTGGAAGGAGCAGGCACTGGCCTGCATAGTGAGGTGAATTTGTGTGTATGTTCAGGGGGAGGTCAAGTGGAGACCTTGCTGTTTCATTTATTTGGTGCTGATATCAAGAGTTTATGTGACCGGACAAACCTCACCAGTGTGTGTGTGTGTGTGTGTGTGTGTGTGGTTAAGAGAGCCCTCCATTTAGCTTGAATTACAGTGCAGTAGCAAAGGGCTGAGTGGACTTGGTTATTAATGAATATTTTTCACACGCACGCTTTCTTTCTCTCTCTATCCCTCTCGTCTTTTTCTCTCTCTCTCTCTCTCTTGCTCTCTTTCGCTGTCTCTCTCTCTCTCTCTCTCTCTCTCCCTCTCCCTCTCCTTCTCTCTCTTTTCTCCTACCATTTTAATGACCGGCCCTGAATTCAATGCACAGCCCCGTTAGACAAAACACTCTGTGTCTGGCGGGGATGGCAGGGGGGAGAAGATAGGCTGGAAAAGAGGCTTTTGGCTTTTTAGTGGCTATCTCTTAAACCCCAGCGTGTGTTCCATCCCCGCGCGCTTTTACAGGCCAAAATGACCACTTCCTGGGGGAAGCACCATAAAAGGACGTGTGCGGATGTAAAACGGGCGGCGGTAACTGCCGTTTGATGGCCGGAGCTCAACATTTACAGCCACTTATTACCTGCTCTATGTTGCTTTTATTCATTTATCGGCCTCTTTTCCGTGGAGCGCTGAGGATGTCCCGCGCCGCCCAGCGTAATGAAGGGAAGGAGGCCCCCACCCGTGTAAACAGGATCTCATTTAAACACTGGAAAACCCATGTTCATCCCAAAGTCATCGCCCAGAGTTGTAGTCTAACAATTTTATTTATTTATTTACTTACTTATTGTTTACAAAAATATCCTATCACTGCGTTGGATTGTTGCTAATGTGCTATGCGCGCCTACTGTATGATAGGGAAATGTCTGGGGACAGCCGGCGGACATGTCGATGCTTTGTAATAGCGTGTGAAGTTGCTGTGGTTCAGAGCAGCATTATTATGCTGCCAGCGTGTTCCACCTCTGATGTCCCCAGCAGCTCTCTGAGGTGAGGTGACCAGCAAGCAGACTTGTCCTCACAGAGATGACCCTGGAGCACTGCCAAACACACCTCCAGAGGGAGAGGGAGAGGCAGGAGGGAAAGAGAGAGGAGAGAGATAAGGAATGATGAGAGAGAGAGAGAGAGAGAGAGAGGGAGGGGGGGGGAGAGAGGAAGAGGATGGGGAATCGAGAGCCAAAGCTAGGGGAGGAAGCTTAGCGGACCTAATAATGTTCTATGTCCTGGAATGGCAGCCACCATGGAGTCCCACCATGAAAGCTAAACGCATCTTCTGTAAACTGTGCAGTGGTCTCTGGAATGGACACCGACACATAGGCAAGCATGCCTTTGCTGTGTTGCAGCGCTGACCGCCCCATGATAGCAGTTTTTTTGTCGATTATTAAAGGGAAGCTAAAAAGGATCCTCATTTATATATATATATATATATATATATATATATATATATATATATATATATATATATATAACCGTCGATCTAAGGCTTAATATCTAGAGATGTGTTTCCTTCATGCTGTGCTTGAACACATTTGAGCTACTTTCCTCCCAAATAATTTGTGATGACAAGTCATGCCAGTATAGCTAGTTCCAGCATATTTCGGAGGCAATGATTAGCAAGTCAATGAGCATGAAGCTCTGCTGCGTTTTTCTTCTCTAGTGATTGTAATTTATGCACAGTATGTCACTGTCTCAGATCCCTGTATTGTATTAATATAGCTCATCAAAAGCCAATGGCCCATTTTATGCTACTAAAACAGGGGTCAGGACATTTGAGTGGTGTGAATCATAATCATAACTGTCTGAAGGTGCGGAAAGGATCCATATTTGTAATGGAGACACCATTTTGAACGGCGTTCAACTTCGTAGAGGGAAGGAGAAAAGACGTGCTCTTTCCATTGCTGGTGGCGTGGAGATTGGTCCTTCTCTATTCTCTAAACACCATCAATCACTGCTATGCGGCGCCACCTACAAGAAACACGGCACGATGGATGCTGCTGTCTGTTTGCCATGAACTACTTACGCACACACAAAGACCAAGAAAATGAGGGAGCAAAGGAGCATGTGAGAAAGAGAGCGAGAGAGAGAGGAATGCGCCGAGAGGTATTGATCGGTACAGGCAGGGCTACCCCTTTCTCTATGTGGGTCTATGGCTAGAGTATATCGGAGTTTAGGGTTCAAGGCGGAGCAAGCATACAGTTTTTGCTCGGCATCCACTAGCTTCAACCACTAGCTACAGTACAAACAGTACACACGAATAGCTGCAGGGTTTTGGGAAGAGGCAAAGTAGACGAAGAGGAAGAATCTTCATTTGAATTCGTTATAGGAACATCAGAAATGTCCACGACAAATTAACATTTCAAACTTGATGTTATAGGCGGCTAGCACTATTCTATCAAGTAGACAGGTTTTAATACCAAATTAAATCTAGGATGCACTTGATGGGGAAATCCTCCAAGGAAATACAGTTGTAAAGATTGTTTTTAAATTGCTTTTTTCCTAGGTGCACCATAACAGTAAAATGTTTTAATCAACCCATTTAGGAAACCCTCTTGTTAAGTGTCACCAAACCCTTTGGCTATGCCAGGTCACAAATATTTTAAATGGCCTAAATCAAATGGACCATACACAAATTCAGGCATTAAAGCCAAGCCAGAGAGCAACATTCAGAGAAGTGTATGTGTGCTGAGTGACTGAATGGTCTGTGGGTTGTGTTCGTTCAAGCCGGCACATATTCATCTGAACTTCAGCTCGTCTATTGGCATCTTAAGATATCCTTGCCATAATGTGTCTGCTAGTACAGTAAAAACGGCAGACTTGGTGAGACGGAATAGAAGTTTGAACCTGCGACTACACGGCCGGTACGACCCTGTTCTGCACGCCCCCAACTCGCCCAAAGTCTTCACAAGTCCATGTGAGGGCTTTTTCATTTTCATATAACAGGGAGGTTAGGTTAGGGCAGGTCACTCAAATGGTGAGGGTTAAAAAAACAACTATTGCTCCAACCCAGATTCAAATCAAGAAACATTAAACTGTGAGCTTGGCCTCCTGGACCAGGGCTTCAAGGCAACTGTCTGTATTCGGAGTGGAAGGGTGCTTTCCTGACTGTGTCGGTCTCAACAACTTTATAATGAGCTACAGTTGTTTGGAAAGTATTTCACAAGTAGCCATGCCATTACCAGGAGTTAAAAATGTTTTAATAAATCCATTATGCTGCTTAAATCACCGCTTCTTGCTACGGAGTTGTTAAGAAAGCATCATTTTGTGGTACGTGAACACAGCCAACACGAGGACACGCCGTTCAAACGCACTGCAGAGAGCAATAGAGGCTGCGGAAGGACTCCTTTTGGAGGAAACACTGCGGCTTCCATGGCTCTGGTCAAGGTCACAGGGACCGTGGACGGACCCCCACCCTGGCTTTGAAAGCAGCTCCTAACATTGCAACACACTGTCCCCATAGCTCCAACACGGCCATAAACCGCTGGTGCAACACGCCGAGTCAACTGGAGTCTCATAGCCGGGCAAAGTGCATATTACGGCCGGTCACATGTTATACACTGACGTGAGAGCTGTGACAGGAGTGCGTTTTTTTTTAAAGAAAAAAAACAACGCTTCTCATGGAGTGTCTGCCATGTCTGGCCTGCTCGTTGCTTGTTGTCGTAGAGGCTGTTGTTTTTTTTTGTTGTCGTTTTGTTATTCGTTTCACTTCGCCGTGTGTCGGCGTGCCTGATAAACTCCAGGTGCGCCGCCGAGAAACGAAGGATGAAGTGAGAGGATAATGAGATTAATGGTTTTGGTGTGTGTGTGTGTGTGCGCGTGTGTGTGCGCGCGTGTGCGCGCGTGTGCGTGTTTGTGGGGGGAGAGGGAGGGTGTCTGATAGGACTGTCCCTGCAGCTCTATTGTAGGGGTTTAAGACGCGCCCGGTGTTTTTCTTGGAACGAGGGAGCGTGTTGGAGGATGATAGTGTCGACGGATTGACACGTTTTGAGGAGCGTTTTGGCAGGTCATCTGCTCTCCGTGACAGCGGAGAGGATCATCTCCAGGAGAAGGGAGAGAGATTGCATTTAAAGCAATGAGCAATTACTTCCTGATTGTTTTGAAAGAGCAAATAGCTTTTTCCCTGTGATTCCCCTGTGGACAGGACATTCTGGGTCCCCTTCATCTCCGGCTCAACTTCATCACAGGAAGTGTCCTACCGGATCCAAGGTACTACATTGCATTTATAGAACATTGAATACCCTGAGCCTTGAAATTTACTATCACAGAGGTCAGCATGCCTAGTATTAAAATATCCCACACATTGTCTTCAAATATAGCCATTATGTATAACCCCCCCCCCAAAAAATCTTACTGTAGGTGAACAATATGGGTCTTATATATATACACACAGTATACAGTATATACCATGCTTATCATATATGCTGCACCATTCAAGCTCCTTCTTGCTGTAGTGCAAAGCCAATTGGCTATTATCTGATTCCTTGAAGAGTTTCAGTGGATAACGAAGGAAGGCTGCGCTTGTAGTTCAAGAGACGGCACAACGGAAACCACGTCCTAAGAGAAACGGGTGTGTTACAAGCACTTGCGTGGTCATACACTCTCTCTCTCTCTTTTGTTCCCCCCTCTGTTTCTCACACCGACGCGAGCACACGCACGGACACACAACGCTTGCCTTTTATAAAGCGATGAGAGAGGTGGTCGGTTTTCGTGCGGCGCGTCCGCGTGGAGAAAGATGAGAAGGTGAAAATGAAAACAGTATTCCACAAAGGCCGCGCTCAACCGCTTGAAAACGTGGATGAAGGTCGATAACAAGTCTTTGTTTCATCGTACTTGAACTTTTGCTCGACGCATTTCAGAGAAGCGGGTCGCTCATTTCCATGGCCGCCCTTGTTATTCAGCTAAGGAGGGCAACAGAGAGAGCGCCTTGCGCGAAGCTCGTTAGTATGCAGCGTCCAGGCCGTGGTGCCCAGCCACAGCGCCGCTACCCAGGGACCACATCTCAGCCACGGGTCGGCTTGTCACCCGGCCTGCCTTAGGGACCAGGCCACGGAGGTCACCGCTTGTCTCGCGGCGAGGGCAGCTGGAGGGCAGAGGTGAGGACACAGTCAGGAGAAAAGCCAGAGGAAGGGGGGGAAAGAACGGGAGGCTCGGGAAGAAAAGGGAGAAAGGGTTCAGCGAGACTTCTTCTATTCCTCGAGGCGATTCTAAGAGGACGGCAACGAGGAGCCGGAGAGGAGGCCTCCCCAGCGGTCCAGCGGAGAAAGACCTCAACACGCTCCGAGCACTGGGTCCCAGCAACCGACGGAAAGATCCTGGGAGCCATTTGACGGTTGGCCCTATCTTCCAGAAGTCTATTTCTCTACGAGTGTCAAAGTGTCCCAAAAAAAAAAGAACCTACCGCCTTTATATTTCATGTGCAGTTTTAGCTCAGCAAGGAACCCTTAGCTTAGTTTAATTGTAGTTAGCCGTGCACTGGAGCTGAGCATGTGTCTTAATGCAGGAGCTCAACGTTAAACAGGACAGATAGGAGTGCAAGGGGGGGGGGGGGGGGGGGGGCGAGGGGGAGTGAGAGCGAGTGAGAGAGAGCTTTAGTTTATTTCTTCTAAGGAACTGGCTGATCCTTCCCTCTAACTTCAAAGCGGCCTCATTATGCTACGGATTCTCTTGGCCCTGTGCAACAGGAAGTGGGAATTTCTGCTGCTAATCTGAGAAGAATCAGTCATTAGCTATTAGCGTTGGCTAGCCGTTTGATTTCTCTCCCCGCAGTGGTTCTTTTGCCCCCTACTTTGGGAGTCTCTGAAGCGGTTCCATGAGAAATCGATGGCAACGTCTCTTAGGTTTTTTAGAACCGTTGTCTGTTTTGATAGCTAAACTTTTGTGACCTCCCGCCCTGTTTGTGGTATCAAAAGCCAAACGTTTTTTTCTCGTGTCACCAATTTAAACACAGATACTGACTCAGCTTTTGTGGATGGTTTCCCCAGTCACTTTAGGAGACTTCATCAGCCTGAGCTTGACATTTTGAATTTACAAAGGAGGGAAGATTCCGTTAACTTGTATAATGTTATATTGATAGTATATTGAGTATGAGTATATTATGAAATATGTATTTTGACTCAAAATTATGTAGATGCAGTGAGCTGTTGCTAAGTCAATAGATATCGATCCTTTTAGGGGGACACAACATCGTTGGAGTGGAATGTCATGTGAACATTAAAAAAGGATTATTTGTAATTTAATATAATTCTATGTAGCTAGAGTGGAACTTTCCCGCCACAGGCGATATGGTCCCAATAAGGGCTGTTCTTGTATCCACACCCTTTACAAACCTCAACTTCTGGTCTGTTATTTTTGCTGTGTGCCTGCGAGGAGTTTCAAGGTCAAACATTAATATTCCAAAAATGTGTTTTTGCCCCTTGGTGAAGAATACTGAGATGAGAAGGGACAAAGGAGACGGGGATGAGAAGTCCCAGCCTAGGACAAATGGATGGCTTTCCAAACAGGCCCAGATGCCTATTAGATTAACTAGCGTGTGAATCCTCTCTCCGACATTTGATGGCGCCTGAAAACAGATCGGTATTCCGCTGGAGGGACCACCGTCGAGTGCACAGGCTCTGTTTAATGCCTCTGACGGCGGAACCTCATTATGCTGGTCTACTGTCAGTGTCAAGGCGGTGGACCAAAATGACTTCGCAGACACACACACACACACACACACACGCGCGCGCCAACGCGCAAGGACACTCGCATACACACCAGTACAGACTATGCAGATACAAAACGGAGCGCACACACACACACACACACACACACACACACAAATAGTCGGGCCGCAAAGTGCCCCTGTGTGGTTGGGGGAGCTGCACTCACATCCCTGGACAAACCCTCCAGTGGATTAGGGGTGTGCGGTGAGACATTAACACCTAATCCAGGTGAAGGAGTGGGGCCCGATGCTTGTTGATTTGTCCTGGCACCAGCCGTGGGGATGCCGGGGGGCCAGGGGACCAGAGGAGGGAGCGAGTTAAGCCAGGGATGGAGAGACACTGTCTACTGTGTGCGTGTGCGTGTGCGTGGTGTGTGTGTGTGTGTGTGTGTGTGTGTGTGTGTGTGTGTGTGTGTGTGTTGAGAATATGAGGGCTCGTTGGTGTAGGCGGAAGGAGGTGCGGGAGAACAGAAACAGGCGGAGAAACGGAGAGATCAGTGTCGAAAGACCCAAAAAAAAACAAGCGGACAGGAAAGGTGTGAGGAGCGGCGAGGCGGCTGGCCGGCTATGGTGTGTGTGTGTGTGTGTGTGTGTGTGTGTGTGTGTGTGTGTGTGTGTGTGTGTGTGTGTGAGCTCTCTCTTTGCCCGTGCATGTTCCCGCAGCACAGAGCCCGTGCTCTGCCGCCACAAATATCCTCAGACATATCACACCGCTCTGTATCCATGGAGAAAAACATGGCACACACACACACACACGCACACTTCCATTAACCCTTGGTTTTTCCGCTAGCCTGACTGGGACTGAATGGTCCAGTGTTGGGGCCCTGCTCCTGCCTGTGTTGGAGTGTCTGCTCGTTGAAACACAGACACGTCCTCGGACGTCTCTCTGTGCTGCAGCCGTCCTTCGGCTCTTTGTGTCAGCGTGTGAGGACACGACGCCAGCTCCAAATCCTAAACCGAGTGCTGGTGGAGCCGTACCTGGCCCACATTACAGAGTCACCCACAAGGTCCCCGGGGGGGGCCCTCGGGTCCGGTCGCAGATCTGTACATCAAACGGACGGGTTAACTAGAGCTGCAAGCAGCTGGGCTGCCTCCGAGCAGCTGCTCGCTGTGGTGTCGCGGTCTGCAGCAAGTGAACCGCGAGGACGGCCAAGCGGGTCAAGATTGTCTCGGGACTATTCACGCGGGACTCAGTCCGAGGGGGCGGGGGGGGGGGGTCTTCATCACAGAGATATCTGCGTTTCTGCTACGATTTGGGCCACTTTCTCTGCTCACGCCCTGCGTAATGGTGTTGAAGCTCAGCTGGAGAGAGCACAAAGACAGAATTGGCAGTCTTGTCTGCTTGTCTGCGTCCGTATTACAATGCCAGCAGCCAATTGTTCCTGAGTGCGTGAGTGTGAGGGTGTGTGTGTGTGTGTGTTTGTGAGAGAGATGCAACAGGATTTCACAAATAACCCACATTGCTCCCCTTCTTAAGCTTTTCCATCCCTACTTAGAACTGAGAGTTGTGATGAGGGGGGAATTAACTTCCATTAGCTTGAAATCCTATCCAGCGCTGACGCTTTGCCATGAGTCTTACCATTGTCTTTCAGCCCGTAAACCAAGCTGATGATGGTTGATAATCCCAAGGCACAGAGTCTACACCGGGGTATGTGAATGTTTCAGGTCGGTTTTAGAAGGAGCTCTCTCTTCATCAACAACTCACGCTGTTGAAATCTGGCTGAAGGTGCACAATGAATTACTTAAACCTTTTAGCATTAGGACCCAGTGCGTGGTAATGACCACCTTTGAACCAGCCACACAACCTCGAAAATGGACTAGCCATCCAAGGAGATTGAAAGCGACTCCGGAGCGGGGTATGTGTTGGTGGAAGGATGTGGGGAGTTAGCCGTTATCCGTGAGCTGGAGCAGCAGCAGCAGCAGCAGCAGCAGCTGGCCTCCTTTCTCTTAAAACACAGAAAACATGGTTGTTGTCGTCTCCACCATCACCCCTTTTCCTAGGCACAAGTAAGAGCTTGTGGGTTTTGTTGTTATGTTTCCCGGCTCCTCTGATTCTCTTTTGTTTGTGTCTGTATGCCTCACTCTCACTCTCTCTATTTGCCCCCCTCCCCCCTGCTGTATTTTCTGTTGTTCCAACATCCTCTGCAGCATCTTAGGGGGTAAATAAAATCTGTGGAAACCTAACTGGAACAAAGCAAGGAATGATATGCTTGGCTGGAAACTGGAATTGACTTGCTACCATTTTATTCCCCTGCATGTCTCTGTGCTTGCTTGCGTGCGTGTGTGCGTGCATGCGTGTGTGCGTGTAGTTGCACCTGTGTGTGTGTGTGTGTGTGTGTGTGTGTGTGTGTGCGGGCACGTGGAGCACATCTGTGTCTGTTGTTGCCTCTCTGGCAGTCATTCGGCTGACTGGTCAGGAGAGTACGTGGGGCAGGAGAGCGAGGTATGGACGGAGAGAAAACACAGGAGCCTCCACGGTGAAGCGGAACGTGGTTGGGACGTGTGGAAGGCCACCAATGAGAGCGCAGCCGTAAACGGTCACGGACTCGCACATGGAAATAATCCCTGTTTACATGCTTCCTGACACGCCGATATACCTTCACATATTCACGGCCTCCAACACAACATGCCCCCCTCCCCCCCCCACACACACACACACCGCCTGAGGTCCCACAGTATCCGGGCTAACAGCTAACCGCTAAACGCTGGGGTCGGTGTGTGTCGGAGGGCGATCCCCGGCGGCGACGTCCCGTGACAGGTGGCTGAGCCGCTGGCGACTGTAACCGCCGGTTACCGCGGGAGTGATCTTGATGTTGCGCGGCCGACCGCTCCCGTTGCCCCGAGATCTAGGCCAGTCACGAGTCAGCCAGGGAGAGCCCAGAGCAGAGCCATGGCGGGTCACACACGGGGCTGGGCTCCCCTCTGCTCCTCCCTGCTCCGCTCACTCTCCAAGACCTTCTCCTCCCGTCTACTGCCAAGTCTACCTCGTTTTCCTCTTCTTTGCTCTCCCACTATCTTTGATCTCTTTTTTTTATTTCTCTCTTCTCTAAGCCTTCTCCCCTTCTCGCTCCCTGCTCTAACCCGCCCCTCCATCTCTCTCTCTCTCTCTCTCTCTCTCTCTCTCTCTCTCTCTCTCTCTCTCTCTCTCTCTCTCTCTCTCCCCCTCTCTGTATTTATTTCTCGCTCTGGGGACAGAAGATGCTCTGTTCCTGTATTATGCAGCAGAGGAGCGACTAACAAAGAGCCAGAGAGAGGCTGTGTTTAACGTTGAGCCACCGACACTTATGCACACACCGTCAAGACCCCTTCTGTTCTCCAAGCCAGAGCCTGAGACAGAAAGCCACTGGAGAATGTTGCTTTCGTCTCCGATAAGGCATCGCTAACATTTTCGACTGGATGTCAGATGCAAGACCGCATTAGAGCGGTGGCCTATTTTAGACAAATTTAATTTTACAACTAGGGAAAGGTTCCCAATTAGGCTAAAAAGCCTTGCGCCACTTCAGCAGGCCCACTCGTGCTCATGAAAGTGAATTTCTCCGGAAAAAGCGGAAGGTTTCCGAGGGCTACTTAGACCATGGCAACATGTGCACAAAGGGCCGTTCGTTTGCTTGACATGGCCTAGGTAAAGGGAGCTCCAGCAGGCCTATTAGCCCTCCCATTAACCTGCCTTCAAGAGCTACAAATACAATGTGCATGAGTCATCTCTTTTTAGTGGCCTATCAACTTCATCGCAAACGGCAATGCAAGCTGGATTGCTTGACATTCCATGTCTTTTAATAAAAAAAAACACATTATAATACGAGGATATTCTATGGAACAAAACGAAATGTCTATGTCGATTCAGTGGTTATAGCTATTTTTATATTATACAGTATTACACCAAATGTAGTATGTGTCTTATCCGTTCGTGTTTTTTATTTTTACCTAAATACATGGTACATACAACACGCAGAGCCTATCAAAATATTTATGAATATAATTTACACATTTAACAGAATTTATAGCAGCCCTGCCACTGTGATTATTTCAGCAGAAGGCACCCTACATAAACTAAAAGAACATTAACATTGTTCAGTATTAATAAATTCCCCATGCAAATAGGAAGTGAACTTGCAGGACCTACGGATGAATAATTCAGGTGCAAATGAAAGGACTAGTACGTAGGTGCAGAAGGAGATGGGGGGGGGGACTGGATGATAAACATGCAGCATATGTAGAACAGTGTTGTAGCAAAGCAGTCACCGCTAGCAGTCGTGTAAGGTTCTCTCCCCTGGCAGAACATCTGGAGCACTGGAGATCTGGAGACACACAGACACACACACACACACACACAGACACACACACGGTCCTAGACAAACGCTCCCCAAAAACAGGCAGGCCCAATAAGCAGCAGCATGAACACCAGTGTGCACATGTCCTTGCTTGGCTCTGTGCTTTGCTGCTTGTGTCTAAGAATGGAGACTGGGGGGAATGGAGGGAGGGAGAGAAAGAGTGCATGCAAAGTGGAGGGACGGAGGAAAATACTGTGCATGTTTGTGTTAACGTGCATGCACGTTGGCTGACCCGCGTGTGTGTATCTCTCTCTCTCTGTGAGTGTGTGTGTGTGTGTGTGTGTGTGTGTGTGTGTGTGTGTGTGTGTGTGTGTGTGTGTGTGTGTGTGTGTGTGTGTGTGTGTGTGTGTGTGTGTGTGTGTGTGTGTGTGTGTGTGTGTGTGTGTGTGTGTGTGTGTGTGTAACTGTGTGTAAGCGTCCGAGCGTCTGATAATAACATGCTCCGGCAGTACACTGGCTTGCTGTATCCATGACTACTGCTCCCCAGCAGCAGGGCTGCTCTCCTCATACCAAAGGTGTGACAGAACGTATTCCGCTCGTTTTCACTCTCTCTCTCTCTCTTTTTCTCTCCACCACCTGCTTGCCCTCTGTCGTTCTTCACCCCCCTTCACCCCTCCCTCCCCCCTTGTCCCACTCTCCAGTGTCTGGTTGCCATGCCAGAGGCTTCGCCTGGATGTAAAACTCGGTTTCCTTTTTCCTCCAGCTGCCCCTCCTCTGTCCAGCCCCTTAGCTGAGGTACACTGGACATTGTCCATGGCTGTGGTCGATGGACGCCACATGGCCGTATAACAAATAGGGCCACTGTACTACACTTTGTTAGCATTTGTGTATACCTGGCAAATTCTATATTGTTGCCATTGGGAAAGCAAAACAAGAGCTGGGAGCGTGTGGGCGTGCTCACGGTTCTTCGTGGATACAAGGAGCGTTCCTCCATGTACACAAAGGGCCGTTCATTTAACAGGGATCTAAGAAGGATCCGATGTCCAAAGCAAACTGACTCCCGTCCGCACCTTCACCCTTCACAACCATGGGAAGAACCTAAGAGTCAGTGCGGGCCTCCAACCTCTTGTTATAAGCTCCCGTAAACGATTTAAGGCTTCGGCTATCACAGCAGAATGAATGTTAGCTCTAAAAATCTATCCTCGTTTGAGAGAGTGGAGAGGCAGGAGGAATCCATTAGGGCTCCGATTTCCCAATTGTCCAGACTGTGTTTGTCTCTCCGCGGTGTCGGTTTCCTCCTGGCGGTGTGAACGCATTAGAGCGCTGGTGGGAACGAGGCCGGCTGCAGAGGTGGACAAAACCCCGCCGTGTCTCACCCCAAAGTCCACTCTCCGTCCACTGAGGGAGAGCCGCAGAGACTGTCCGACAGGGAGAGACGGTGGGGGATTCAGGGGGCGGTTGCAGGCGGGTGCACTGGTTCCCGTTTGAGCCCTCTTCTTCCACTGTTTTCCGACAGCTAGGTGGGAGATTCCTTTCCAGACTTCAGAGAGGGAGCGTGAAGTCGGGGGCCGGGTGGCGGGCTCGGATCAGGCCGCCGTTGCCGGCTCCACAGCGGCGGAATACAGATTAGCCTAGCCTAGCGGCGCGCGGCGGAGACAGTTTACCCCTGGCCCCGGCAAGAACGCCAAATGTGATTTCAATGTCAGACAGAGTTTTTCGGGAGGGGTGTTGGTGAGGAGTACGGAGGGGGTGTACGGAATGCCAAAGCAGCAGTCATATCAGAATGACCTTGCTGGGAAATTTGACATGGAGCGTGGAGCCTCGCTCATCTTTCCTATATTCATGGACTGAGGAGGGTGGGCGGCCTCTCTCCTTCCTTTCTTCCTTCCTTTCTTCCTTTCTTCCTTTCTTCCTTTCTTTCTTTCTCTCTCTCTAACTGTGAATGAAATTGTTTGAGAGGTAGACACTGTTATGAAGAGGTCTGCTTTAGGACAGGTCCATGCCTCTGTCCAGCTTTGTTTTCAGCACGAGCAGCTGGAATAGGTTTCAGCACCATGGACAGCTCCATTGCCTCAACAGGGAACTGGCAAATAGCTCTCCAAATTGCTTCAGTTTTGTTCAGTTGTAGTTCATACTGTATTACGTTCAGTGCATCCAGTGCACATACTAGGAGTCCATGACAGCTCTCACCATACATTTATTTTAAGCGTAAAAATTGTGAATGAGATAATTGTGTGTCTGAATCGTGTTCGTATGATCAGAAAAATCTTTAGCCCAACTGCCTTGGCTGGGAGGAATCTCTATCACTCTCGTCTCCCCCTCTCTATCTTTCTCTCTCTTCCTTTGTTGACCTTAATTAATCTGTATTTGCTGTCATGATCAATGCGTAACGTTTGGCACAAACCATATGTCCTTGAGCAAGAAAAGGCTTGTTAAAACTAAAGTAACCCTCCCTCGTTCTCCTCTCTCTCCGGTGGTGGAACTGGCAGCTCTCCCACTTGTTAACCCCTTTGGCAGGGGAAGGAACGGGGGCCGAGTGTGGCGGGCCGCCTCCAAGATATGTTTTTCATACACATGGTCTGGGGGAGGGGGGGCGTTGACCCCCGGCTGCTCTGACGTCTACCTGCGTGTCTCCCTGCTAACCCCTCCACAGAATAATGTGCTGTGTTAATGGAGGCACAAAAAAGTCTATCTGGGCGAGGCGAGGGTTGCATCAATCTCACTAAATACCGCGGCGTGATGGCTTATTGACGCGTCGGGTACACTGTCGAGCGCGATAAATACACTTGGTAATATGAATTTTGCTGGGCAGCCGGCGCGGTGAGCCAAGCGATGCAGATGCCATATTTGATATGTAATATTGGCCAAAGTCAATACAAGAGCAAATATCCCATTATCTTACATCGGCATCGGAGGAGGCCAGCGGGGGGACAGAGCCGGTGTCTTCCAGAATTTGAAAAGGCTCTGGTAAAAGGCTTTTAATATCCTTTTCCCCATGTCCCTCTCCTCTCTGCCCCCATCCCCAACCCCACTACCCCCCCCCCCCTCTCTTCTCCATCCCTCCCTCCACTACCCCCTGCCAATATAGATTCATTACAGTTAGATGATATCAGATGATTGCTCTGGCCCCTCTGGAACAATAGGCCGCCGGCCCCCTGCGCCCCACGTCCAAATTTGACCGCCAACTTCAATGAGTCACTTTGCCAGAGCATGTCTCTGCCTCCGACCGTCTCTCCAGCCATCCAACCGCAAATGGAGGGGGACTAGAGAGAGAGAGAGAGAGAGAGAGAGAAGGAGAGAGAGAGGTTGAGCGAGAAGGGGGGTGTTTTTCCAGTGCTTTATGACTGTAATGCATGTTGAAAAGCAGAAAAGCAGAAGGAGAGACAGGCTGGTCTAAAAAAAGACCTGAAGGATATTACGGTAAACGCAGGTCAAAGAGCTATCAACTCCCCTGACCCGTCTGACATCATCGTGAACCACCATGTTGCCATGTGGACGGCACTCGTGTGCAAGTTAAATGAATGAATGAATAAATAAATGAATGGGTGGTTGTACGTGTTGGGACCTCTAACTGTACGATGGTATAACTGCACAGAATAGTTTTCTCTTTATTAAGGTCAAGTAGTAAGAAGGTTTGCGTAGGGTTCCAGAAGGCCTCAGCCAGACTGTCTCGACTTGATTCTCCGGTGATACAGCCGAGAACGACGCATTAAGGAAAGAGACGCGGTTCGGCGTCCATCGGCGACCGTTCCACGACGCCTCCTCGGACCCCCGTCCTCGAGTGATGTCTCGCCAACGCGAGGAGTGACGGAGCAGCTCCGTGTTTCAGCTGAGTCTCCAGGACGGCGGGAGAGAGACGGGGCCAGGAATAGACACACAGCTGTTCTCTGTGCGGCGCCCGTCTCTGAAGTGTGATCACATCCTCTCACTTGTGGGACGGCGCTAATGCAGAAATGGGCCGCTGTTGTTCTAATGGCCGCGTCATCTTGATGAGCGGGGCTCTTTTAGGATGTGTAACTCACGCACGCGCACACACACACACACACACACACACACACACACACACACACTCACTCACCTGAGTCCTTTACAGACAACCAGCCGAGCTCATAAATTCTGATTGATCTCTCTCTCTCTCTCTGTCTGTTTCCCTCACTGTCTATGTGTGTCTGTCTACAAAAACTGGCAGAACGGTTCAAGCTAAGTGCCTCGCCGAAACATTTGGTTTCATTTGGCTCGGGCGATCCACATTTCTTCATCTCATGAAGGGCCCATTGGATCTCTCTCTCTCTCTCTCTCTCTCTTTCTCAGTCTCTCTCACACTCTCTCTCTCTCTCTCTCTCTCTCTCTCAATTAGTGGGACCGATTTGGTTGCGGTTACAGAATGGCAGTCAGGGCAAGGGTGGCAGTGGACTATGCCCTCCGCAAAAGGACAGACAGTGTCATGGTTTTTGAACGTGGTGTCACAGTGAGGTAGTGTGCTCAGTGGACAGTATGGACCTGCTGGTGCTTCATGTTTGAGACTGTAGGGGGGTAATGAATCTATATTGGGGATGCCAACATGGAAAAATCTATATTTATATAATTTTTTTTAAAGTTATCTTGAAGTAACGCTATGTATATAATACATGTGAAGTCTCTCTCTCAATTTTCAATTTCAGTAAGGTTTATTAACATGAAATATTGTTTTGTAGTTACTGTCAAAGCATTGGTAAAAACAAATGGGATCTGCCTCTCTCTTTCTCTCTCTCTCTCTCTTTTTCTCCAGTTTATTTGCTCATGCACCGGTTGCAAAACGATCGCAAGTGGAGGCATTGTTTATTCCATCCCATTCCCATTCCCATTCATTTGGCTGTGGCTTAGAGCACATGCATCTCCTAATGAGCGGCGGGGGTGGGGGCCGGGCTGGGATTATCCTCCCCCGGCTGCTTTGTCAGGCCTGTTACAATAGGACCTGATTTAAAAGGCAAAGGTGGGTCGCGCCGATCGATGGGGAGGCGGTGCGCATGTCTGTGCACTCGCCGCTATGGCATTGGCACGCTACTCCGTGCCGCTGGGGCACTCAGGGCAGGCGTGTGTATGTTTAGGTGCGTGTGGTGCCACAGCATGCGCGTCTTCCTCCTGCATCAGTGTGTGTGTGTGTGTGTGTGAGTGAGCCTCGGGGCTAAAGAGTCACGCCGTGGAATTGTCCCTTCCCCGACCTACAGCCCATCCCCTCCAACATCTGGCCCCTCACGGTCCCAGCATGGAGACGCTGCAGGAGCTACCCAAACACTGAGGAGGATAAGGACTCCGTAGGATAGATCAAAGGCCCAGTGTGCACATCTACACACACACACACACACACACTCACAATAGGAGGTAAAACCTTCCTACATTCTAAAGCATAAAGTTGAGGATGGTAATCTTCTTGGATGCGTCTGTTTTAAGAGATTGGATTATGGCGATTATCTTAGGCTGACCTTATGTGCGCTGAAAGAGAACGAGAATGAGTGAAACAAAGTGGAAGAGAGAGAGAGAGGTGAGGAGCTGACCCTGACGCTGGAACATTGCAGGGGAAAGAAAATCAAAGAAAGCTTGGGGAGAGCCTCAGGGTCAAGGGTCTTCCTCTTTCTTCTCCTCTTCCTAGCCCTTATTGGTTCCACTGTTTCTCTAACACTACGTTACGGAGGCCCGGGGACAGCTGGGGTGTAACAGTCCCACACTGTGTAACAGAAAGACCCAGGGACAGCTGGAGTGTGTGGGATCAACACAGGGTCAACACGGGCCCTTACCTGGGACTCACTGCTCCCATTTCATAATAATAATAATACATTTAATTTATGTAGCGCATCTCTAAAACCGCTTACCCATTCACCCGACCTCAAGCACACAGTGCCCTTTCCCCGGTATCTCCTAGTCCCACCCACCCACACAAACACCAACACACACACACACAGACACACACACGATAATCGGAGGTGTGTCCATGCAGTTGGATGGAAGGAGAGAGCGAGAGATGCTTTTCGTGGTATTCAGGTCAGAGCCAGACGATCCACTGCTAATGAGGTGGAAGGATTAGGGAGGGATGAGGCACATTAGAAACGTTCAATAATGGGTGATACATCCCGTTATCCCGGGGTTCAAAATGGAGGCAGTCAATGAGGAGATGCAATATTAATGCCATGATAGATACGACAGAGACAAGAGGGGCTGTCTCTCTCCCTCCGGGGTAGAGTTTTCTGCGTGGCACCTTTCAAACGGCTGTGTTGATCGTTGTTTGAAGACCCTCTTCACGGTGACGCGCGCATGTTGTCCGCTTTCAATCCTGTTACAAGGGCCAATGAACGTTGCGCCGTCCTTTTTTAAAGGAGTTGAAGTGTTACGGTGAAACACCTCCCTTTGGCTTTGTGAGCAGCTTAAGTGATTGTTTTCTCTTCTGTTTGCTCCGGCGGCGGAGAGCTTAGCGGTGTACAGCAGGAGTAGAAAGCGAATATTTTCCATTTCCTAAATATGTGTAAGCTTTGCAGAATCACGAGCTTTCCGTTTACAAGTGTGCCCTTAATAGTTCTCTTTTCTCTCTATCAATCCTAGTCTAGCTAATCTAGCACTAACAACAGGAATACTATACCCCCTTCTTGTCTCTCTTTTCTAAGACTGCTGTTGTTGGTAAAAAAAACAAAAAAGACTGCTAAGAGCTCTAATGTAGATCCTTCAAACATATCCAAAACCTCCCCTCTGGTGTGGATCCAACGTGTCAACAGCCGGTTGTCATACCAACAGCAGCAGCTGTGTTTTGTGCCAAAGAGAGCAGGTGTCGTGCCGTAAAACGGTGCACGTTTCCCAATACTTTGAGAAGAATTCAGTCAAAACAAACTACTTGATCGAGGAAGAAGGTTTGGAGAAGCCTTCTTTCTGCCAAACAACCCCACTTAGAGAGGTAGCGCTTGAGGTAGTGGGGTCGGTCTTTTGGCCCTGGTGATACTGATTTTACTCTATGAGTGTCCATGCGGCTCACTTCAAGAGCCACACAAGAATACGTTGTAAGGGAAAATAAAGGAATAGAAGGCAGCGAACTGGAAGTACGTCTACTTATCAGTTTAATTTTAAATGTCCAAACTTTTTCTAAATTTTCTAAACTTTTTAAAATGGCATTCTATTTCATTCTGATCCATTATACTAAAACCTATTATATTACATTCTGTAATGTTATATTATGTTATTGGGGCGCTTCCCAATGAAATAGGCTGAAAAACTGAAATGTAAGTTATATTTTAATGAGTTGAATGCATAAAAACATATATTAAAAGGCAGTATTACCCAAATAAACTACCTGTACATATCCAGGTCCTAGTATATGTTAGGCAGGTTATGTAAAACTGTATCAAACAGCCTCTACCCATAGGCTCCCCATCTTTAATAGAAGGGACGAGTATCAGAACACAAGACAGGATAAAGTTTCGTGGATGACATAATGTCAGTATTTTTATCTGACAATTAGCAGGAACAAACTAACATGTCTCTTTAAAAAATGAGGTAGTTATTGTGGAGTTCCATCCAAGGCCGCTGGGTGTGTCTCTGCTCCATGTTTCGATCTGCTCATCCCGCTGTGGAGACAGGCAGGGGCCGAAAGAGAGGAGACCTCAGCGGTTTGTCAGCCAAGTACACCCAGAATCGTGAGGAGCGGATGATAAAAGAAAAAGAAAAAAACAAATGTTCCTCTTTTTGGATTCGTTTTGTTGAGGTTTGAAGGGTTGGCGATGCGCAAAAAAAACAGTGGCCGATGGTCGAAGAAAATCTTCTGGGATTAAAAACGACTTATTTTGGATGAAGGGGGATCCTTAATTTGTCTCTCATTGCTGTTGAATTTGTTGAGGCGAATTATGGCCAAGTGTGAAAAGGCAAAGTGATTTAATTGCATCCCTTTGCAAATGCTTGTGCGTCGGGATTTATTAAATGCACCTTGTCGTGACGGGACAAGGCACTAAGGAATATAAACTGAGCTGGAATTCTGGGGATGATATCAAGATTCATGGTAAATATATAAACGATCTCCTATAATGTCATGGTTTTGAGCGTCTACTTGTACTAAAATGAGGGTTTCTATACCAGTATGTAAGTTCCATTATGACTAAATTAAATAGCCTCGGAAAAAAGGACACGGGGGACGAAGTTTTTTTTCCACCGCTTTTAGTGGTTTTATCATGGGTTTTACATAACGATTTATTGACTACACAAATTGTTATCTTGGGTCATTTTATCGTTATCAAATGTCCTCCAACATAAATGTTGATCTTTTGTATCTGCTTCTGTATGCCACTTTGCTTCTGCTCTCTTCTCCCTCGCTCCAAGTGCATACTGATGAGGTGATGCACACTCGCTCAAGAGCATTTATTTAATGCAAGACCACTGAAATATGATTGTATCCTCGTTATAAACAGGCCTATTATATGACCGACGCGAAACCAGTAAAGCGATCTGCCACCTGCAGCCTCCCTCTCCAATAAATTAAACGAACCGACATACTAGGTTATTTCTGCATTAACGACAATAGAACATCTTTACTCATGAAAGAAAATCAATTTCTCCCTGCCCTAATCGAAATTAATTATCCGAATTACTGGATATTAATTGACCCTTGGAATTGGGGTAAAACTCACGTTGAGTCCCCGTGAATGAATGCCTTCCATTTATCCCGACAAGCACGTATAGAGAAAGAATACGGTTTATCACATCGTCCAATGCTCTTTCCATCTGATTATTTTGTGCTGGAATTAAATGTTTACAGATTGAGGAGTGATAGCCAAATATACCCTTTTAAAAGCTTTTTGTAATCTAGCCTGCAAGGAAAGTTGCTAGCTTTGGCGATGGGGGGCACCATGGAACTGGATAAATGCGGAATTTTGTGTGCGCGCTCCTCCAGAGCCCGAAGAACTTGTCATGGCAGATGAAACTGAAAGGCCTGTCTGGCCCCGTGGATTTGGCTGTGGTAAATAGCCTTTAATGACATTATTTGCTAGATGTGATGCATGTGCGACTATGTGTGTGTTTGTCTCTATCTTTCTCCCCATGTGTGTTGTGAGTGTGTGTGTGTGCTTTACCAGTGGAAATAGTGGTATAATAGACAATCTTACACATCACCACTCACAAATCAGTGTTCTAGTGCAATCTGTAGGGCTTTCTGACCAGGTATATTAACTAAAGAGGCACATGCAAGCTTGTGTGCAGCGTGTGCCATCATGTGTTTTGCAGCCAAAAACCTGCCTCTATTCAAATTCAAACGTGGCTCACGAATAATTCACAGCCATAGCCAACAAATGACGTTTCCTATGAAAATGCCCTTTGGTTAGAGTGCACATCCTTCATGGGGGGGTTTGAAGTGCAGCGGGCCTAGTTTGCACTGCGGAGCCCTCTGAGATGTGATCTACATAGCAGAGGCCCGGGGTGGAAGCCCCTCTCACCGTATTCTCCCCTGCCTCACTCTGCCTGCTCCGTACATGGGAAGGAGCTGGCTCATAAATTAAACACGTTGTTGTCGACTCGCTCCCCCGGCCCCTGTTCACGGTAACTTTTTTTCTTTTTCTTCATGTCCAGATTCGGCTCCGGCTGCTTTTGAAATGTTGGCAGAGGTGCCGTTTTCCTTAGACCCGCTGAATTGCAAAGCTTTATTTGACTACCAGGCCACTTGTGTTAGCCAATAGCTATGGCCTCTAAGACTTTGTATGCTCAAGTGAAGAGTGGTGCTTGAGGTTTCACATCTTAACGGATGGCTCCCGCCCAATGGTATGCACTCTAGCACAGTGACAGTATATCCGAACACACACACACACACACACACACACACACACACACACACACACACACACACACACACACACACACACACACACACACACACACACACACACACACACACACACAAACAGAGTGCCTCTCAGCCTTTCACATGTCTGACTCAGTGACGGAGCCCAACCCTCACCTGAGGAGGGAGTGAGTCTGAACAGACTTTGTCACCATGTGGGGGGGATAAAATCATAGATAAAATAGGTAGCGAGAGGATGGTTCACACTAAAATAGGCAGCATGTTCTTGCTGCACTCTATGAACTCGGTGCATTCCAGTTTGGTCCCGACCCCAACCTCTACCCCTGACCCCAGCTCCAGCTCTAGCGCCAACCCCAACCCCAACCCCTGCCCTCAGCTCCTTAAAGCACCCTAAAGCACCGTAAGGCCTCGTCAGAGCTCCAGAGTGCCTTATTACCGCTCCTCTAACTACCCAGATAATCGTGGCTTTGATGTGGATCTCTGAGAGCACAGGGGAGGGGGGGGGTCTTAAGGAGGAGAAGGATGGAGGGATGGAGAGATGGAGAGAGAAGGGGGCAGGGAGAACGAGGGAGCCAACAAGTGTGTTGAAGTGGGTTTCAACGTTTTGGCAGTTGTGTGAAGAAGAAAGAGGTGGAGATATGGAGGGAGAGAGAGAGAGA
>JAPMUY010004266.1:302500-303833 GCA_026901105.3 Galaxias olidus
ACAGACAAAGACTGAGGGAGACAGACAGTAACAGACAAAGACTGAGGGAGACAGACAGTAACAGACAAAGACTGAGGGAGACAGACAGTAACAGACAAAGACCGATGGAGACAGACAGTAACAGACAAAGACCGATGGAGACAGACAGTAACAGACAAAGACTGAGGGAGACAGACAGTAACAGACAAAGACTGAGGGAGACAGACAGTAACAGACAAAGACCGATGGAGACAGACAGTAACAGACAAAGACTGAGGGAGACAGACAGTAACAGACAAAGACTGAGGGAGACAGACAGTAACAGACAAAGACCGAGGGAGACAGACAGTAACAGACAAAGACCGATGGAGACAGACAGTAACAGACAAAGACTGAGGGAGACAGACAGTAACAGACAAAGACTGAGGGAGACAGACAGTAACAGACAAAGACCGATGGAGACAGACAGTAACAGACAAAGACCGATGGAGACAGACAGTAACAGACAAAGACTGAGGGAGACAGACAGTAACAGACAAAGACTGAGGGAGACAGACAGTAACAGACAAAGACCGATGGAGACAGACAGTAACAGACAAAGACCGATGGAGACAGACAGTAACAGACAAAGACTGAGGGAGACAGACAGTAACAGACAAAGACTGAGGGAGACAGACAGTAACAGACAAAGACTGAGGGAGACAGACAGTAACAGACAAAGACCGAGGGAGACAGACAGTAACAGACAAAGACCGATGGAGACAGACAGTAACAGACAAAGACTGAGGGAGACAGACAGTAACAGACAAAGACTGAGGGAGACAGACAGTAACAGACAAAGACCGATGGAGACAGACAGTAACAGACAAAGACTGAGGGAGACAGACAGTAACAGACAAAGACTGATGGAGACAGACAGAAACAGACAAAGACTGAGGGAGACAGACAGTAACAGACAAAGACCGATGGAGACAGACAGTAACAGACAAAGACTGAGGGAGACAGACAGTAACAGACAAAGACTGAGGGAGACAGACAGTAACAGACAAAGACCGATGGAGACAGACAGTAACAGACAAAGACTGAGGGAGACAGACAGTAACAGACAAAGACCGATGGAGACAGACAGTAACAGACAAAGACCGATGGAGACAGACAGTAACAGACAAAGACCGAGGGAGACAGACAGTAACAGACAAAGACCGATGGAGACAGACAGTAACAGACAAAGACTGAGGGAGACAGACAGTAACAGACAAAGACCGATGGAGACAGACAGTAACAGACAAAGACCGATGGAGACAGACAGTAACAGACAAAGACCGATGGAGACAGACAGTAACAGACAAAGACT